>CABFVX010001365.1:120736-170357 GCA_902151425.1 Timema shepardi | reverse complement strand
TAAATCTATGCCGGGACCGAGGATTGAACCCCGGCCGCCAGCACAGAAGTCTGACACCTTACCCCTAGACCACCAGGTCACCAACAGTTTAATTAAATGAACAAAATATTACTCATTTCATTTGATTAATCTTTAAATATATTAGTAAACCTACAAAGTTTATTGAAATGGGATAAGAACAGGACATTCCAAATAAAACATTTATTATTCTACTAGAGAAGAGGGAACATAATATAATTCAAAATCTAGGGGGACCCACTTCTTTGGCCGCATGATGTAAGACGTCGCTCTTGCAACAGACTAGACTGCCGATGATACAGGGAGATTGGGGCTCGAATCCCTGTCTGATGTACAGAGGGTGGTTTTCCACTCGCCTTTCATGCAAATGTGTGTACATTTCCTCTAAATTCAAACTTACTTATCTCTAACACATTGGTATAATTAGTACACATGTGAATAACCTAGAGGGTAGTGAGACAAGGGTCTAAAAAAAAAAAAATTTCAGGTGGGCCCATGGTCCGCTCTTTTACCCTATACAGCTGCATATGCTGTGGTCCATTATGATAATAATTTTTCCACATCGGTATCATAGCCAAGTTTTGACCAGATGATTTCAATGCTGCCAAACTATTTCACAGTTTCTTTAGTACAGGTAGACAATCGTATCATGGTTATGGGTAAGAGAATAATAAATAAAAGCTTATCTTATGTTTTAATTTGTATAATGACACAGATTTCCAACATTTATGATACTCACTCATATCCAACACAAAAACACATTACATATGACATTAATTAATGACTTCCATCCAAAATAAGAATGCTAATAGGAACCTCATTTGAAATTTATTTTAAAAAATCCCAGCTGTTAGTATTTTTTATATCTAATATTATTTTAAATTGTATTTTTTTTACATATACATAGTTATAATATTCTTGTTTTGTTTTACATCTTATCTCCCTCATTCCTAATTTCATACAAGGCATGGTTTATTTTTACACAATACATGTCTAAAATTAGTCTATACAGGACATTGAAATTTAATTATAGCCTACACAAACCATTTCAAAAGTTTACAACAAATGTATAATATATTTGAAATAATTTTATATTGCTTCACACTAATGGAGAATTTTGTTTTGTTTTTGGTTAAAATGAAACAAGACCAGAGTCACGAACACTTTAAAATTGTTTCAAGATTATAATTGATTTCTTAATATTTTTTTTCCCACATGTGCCAACACCAAAATATTTTAATTTTTATAATTAGTTTTAACATATGATAGAGAGCAAATTCTGGATTTTGGAAATTGGATGGTGTTGGATATATTCAAGTGGGACTGTATTCCTAATTTGTGGTTTAAAGTAGTTTATGATTTTTGCCCAAATTTGAAAATGCTTTGAATTACTATTCATACATACTAGTTTTTCATATTTATTGGTTTTATATATTTTTGTATAATAAATAAATATAAATTCTAAAATATATTTTACTCCTTAGTAATTCTTACCTTAAAATACACTTTTTTTTATAAACAAATTTCATCTGTCCCAGACCACAACAAATGTGTTATCTTAATGTGCATCTACACACTTTCTCAGATAAAAATGATAAATTTTAACATGAACTAATTTTAGGGTATTGGCAACAAACCTTAACTGAGTTTTTTTAAGTTGAGGAAATCTCAAATCTCCAACAATTTTTTATAAATTTTTATCAACACTTAATCAAACATAAATATCTTTACTTTTTTCAAGTAAATTATTGTACAGATTAAGCACCATATTGAAATTTATTAGGAGAAAATGTTATTTTAGCTAAACATTATACATCATATTAATATTTTCCCCCCCACCAAACCACGTCAAAACATTTCAAAAGTAGGTCTACATTTTAAAATCCATAAATATCTTTCCAGTGTTTTGAAAAATGCTCGGAAAAATGTTATTAATTAATTTTGTTAGAACCTATTGAATTTCTATATTTATCTTTTGTTAGATTTTTTTTTTTCAAGTCCTTGACAAAATCTAATGGTTAGTAACACTATTAGCCTACTTATTGTGAACTATGAAATACTCATACTTAAACTCTCGTTACTTGTGGTATAATGGAGAAAAAGTTTGATTTTAATTTATAGAAAAGTATTTTCCTTTGTTTATAAATACAGTAAAACCTCGTTCAATCGTTCCCGGTTTTATCGTTTTCTTGGATCCATTGTTCAATTTCTATAGTCCCTGAACATATCCTATCCAAACAAAAGAAATAAAACCCACATCAATCGTTCCTTGATTTATTGTTCTCCCTCATCTATTGGTCATCATTTTTAGTACCTAAGAATGTTAATCCATGATTGATCATTTTTAAGAAAGAGACACACATAAATTTTGGTCTGATCGGTAGTAGTAACAGCAATTACTGTTTTTGATTGTGGGGTAGCAAGTTACATTTAAGCGCCTCAACAGATAAACAATGGTATGGGGAAATGGGGGATGGCAAGAGCCTTGTCCGTCTGGGAAAGCCTGCCTGTATGTTAGTGTGACTCATTTCACTTTGTGCTTTCGTCTAGTTGAGTATGCATTTCATCACGTGTGTTCACTCCTCAACAGCGATTTTTTATTATTATTATAGTCATTGTTAACTTTTAATAAAAATATTCTCTCACGTGACTCTTCCTGTGAAACAAGTTTGGACTTTAGAAGAACGACTGCACATCATAGAAGAAACCCATCAGAGAAGAGGAATGACTAGGCCTTCCACTATCTTCTTTAAACACTATTATTTCAAAGAAAAAGGGGATCAAAGAGTAGGCTAATAAATGTGGTAGTTACATTATCAAAGAGGAAGAAGGTGGGCAAGGTTTTGACCTAGAGCTGGAAAATTTCCTTTTGTCTGGTATCATCAGGCCAGAGAATCAGGAATTCCTGTTGAGCATTCCGTAAGAAAACACCCTCAAATAGCTGCAACAATGGGGATTGAGATCTTTTTAGCTTCATTAGGTTGGATCTCCCACTTCAAGCAAAGCTATGGCCTAATATTTACGAAATTGGCCGGGGAGAATGCTGCTGTGGACACCAACACCACGGACCTCTGGTTTGATAGGCTTTCGAAGCTGTTATAGGGATATAAGGCTCGGGACTTCTACAATACAGGTTAGACGGGTTTATCTTTCAATTGATTGCAAGACCGAACGTTGGCATTGAAAGGACAGACCTGCTATGGAGGAAAAAGTGTACAGGAGCGACTGATGGCACTACTGTGCACAAACAGCAATTGCTCGGACATACAAGTGCCCATTGTTATTGGAACGTCCGCGAAACCACTGTGTTTAAAACAGGTAAATAATCTACCTATCACGTACTATTCCAACTCGAAAGCGTGGATGAAGTCTTGAGATTTTCAGAGACTTTCTGTATGCTCTTGATGCTTCATTCAGTGCGTAAGGAGGGAGAATCCTATTTATAGACAATTGTGTTGCTCATGCTCCAGACACATCCATTTTGAGGAATGTAAAGATGCTTTTTAGCCCCCTAACTGCACCAGTGCCATACAGCTTATTGTACAGTTTGAAAAGGAAAGGTACTACAAAACAAATGAAGATTAATGACTTTTTTTTTAAACAGAAGTAATGTAAAGTGATAGTGGAAACAATAATATTAATAAATTACATTTTTTGATTTAGTAGATGTATCTGATTGTTTTTATTAATTTTATATATTGTTATAGTGGGATAGATTTATCAGGTTATTTTCAAAGTCATGACGAAAACGATGAATTCAAGTTTTACTGTATTTTGATTTTTCTATATTGGTATTTAGAATAATTTTCAAATTTCCTGATTAAACATTTTAAAGCCACACATTTAGCAAAACTTATATAAACGTGCTTGCTCATTATCAAATGAAATAGTATTTTTTAAATTACTTTATTACCATTATATATATCTATATATTAGCTCAGACTATAAGGAATTAAAATGGATTACATTAATGTTGAAAAGTCCAACTTTTCATGTTTTTTTTAGATAAGGAAATATAAATAACCAAAGTATTATATAAAATTGTATTCCCAATATTTTGATTTCTTGACAAGTAAATTCTCTTTTCTATAATATATGTATATTTTTTAAACTAGTTACAAAAATCTTCTTAATTGCTCTATTTCTTGGCTTCCCCTAAAATGCTATTTAATTTAATTTCAAAGAAAGATAATTATGACATTTTGTTGATACATTTTAAACACCTATATTTTGACATCAACAAAAACAAAATTCTCCACAAATGCTGATTTTGACAAAAGCCACGACAATTATCTCAAATAATGAAATATATTTATTGTGAAAAAAGCCTAAACATACTTATCTCAAATGATGAAATAAGTTTATTGCAAAATAAATCAAATTATGGCCATTGCCATTTATTCTCATAATACAAAGTTACTCACAGTACTCTTAGATAAATATCTGCATACTTTTTCAATTGCTTCCTCTTAAAAGATAAAATATATATACAGGATGAGTTTTAACTTATGTAAAAAAAGCTAGGAGCATATTCCTTATGAAAAACTAGGAGGAAAATGTGTATAAAGTTTTGCTCTGAAGTCATTACTAAGGGAGCAATGAATCATTGAAAATCAAATGCTTTCACACAGCCACCAAGGGCCTGTTCCATGGCCAGCATGCTCACCACACATCTAAATCCCCTGAATTTCTTTCTGTGGGGCCACATCAAAAGTGCTATGTACAGTACACCTGTGGAACGTGAACCTGACCTTCACCCCTGAATTGTCGCAGCGTGAAACGGTGTCCGAAACACACCAGGCATGTTTCAAAGAGTGCGACAGTCCAGGCTCTGGTGAAGTCAGTGCTGTCTGGATGTTGGTGGCCAGCGATTTGAACATCTGTTGTGATAACACACAAATGTTTGCTCAAGGGCTGTTGTAGGGTTACCTACTCTACATTGAGTAATAAAAGTACATAATTATTTTCAGTGACTGTTCTCCTACTCATTTGTTACATTGTTATAAAATTGCTGTTTTGTCTTAAGTACATTATTTTCAAGGGCTCATTTCTCTCTTAGTAATGACTTCAGAGCAAAACTTCTTCACATTTTCTTCCCAGTTTTTCTTAAGGAATATACTCCTAACTTTTGTAACATAAGTTAAACTCACCCTGTATATATATATATATATAATTTTTTTTTGATAAAGACATATATATATATATGTATATGTTTTTAGCAAAATTATTATAGTCACAATATACTTTGTACCTTGTTAATTGAAATAATTGATTTGGTAACAAAGTTGTAAACCTAAAATATTGCAAAATTTAGTTAATTTTAGAGATAAACAAAACAAATTATAATAATGATCTATTTAACATTAATTGTGTTTTCATATTCTTATCTATAACCATTTTTTAAGTGAACATAATCTTTTGTCATCACAAGAAGCACACACATACACTCGCATACAGATTTCCATGTACACAAAACTTTCAACTGAATTTATTGAAACCATTACACATCTTAATGATTTTAATGAAAAAAGCATATGCAATATTTGATGATACTTTTTCTGTTTCTTTCTTAGACAAAGATTTTATGTATATGATAATTTTAATAGGAACTTAAAAAAATAAAAATAAGATTGTAAAGCTATACAAATTAATTTGATTATTTGTAATGATTGGATGATAAAAGTTTAGAATGTTAAGCTGTTTGTTTGTTGGTGGCTTATACTAAACTAATAAATACAGCTATCAATGACATGCATTTATAACCTAAAAAGATGGATTAAATCTCCTCGAATAAAGTTTCAGATGGCGTTTAGTTATTTAATCTTGAAATAAAAGTACATTTTCTTTATTTTACAAATTGGTGATCTGGACCAAAGTATATGAATTGAAAATAGCCAATGGATATTTTAACATTATAAATCAAAAATTAAACAACTAATTTTCTTTTACATCTTAAATAACATTAGATAATTTTAAATATGCCAAAAAATAAAAATATTTCTATAATTTAATTAGGATCTTACTTTTGTTGACTAAAATGTACACAATAATGATATCCACATTTTACTACAAATCTTTAGATATGAGGTTTAATAGCACCATTGGTAATTTTATATATATTTCTGATGGTATTGGGCACAAGCACATTCAATCAGCCATCTTTGTGTTTATAAGATTGTCATTAAACCTAAGAACAAATTCAAATTTGTAAAAATCAATCATATCCAATCATTACAGTTCTAACAATGAAAAATGTAGCACATTTATTCACAATCATGGCTTAGTAACAATTGTTAAGAAGAAAACTTAATTATAACATTAACACTCTTTATAAATAATAGTGATAATAAATCAGATGTTTATAACGATACATAATAAATCATATATAATAATTGTTCATTACAGTCATAATGTTAATATTAATAAACACATTATTAATAATAATAACATCAACAATAATTGTAATAAAATTGATAAACTTAGCAATGAATTGACTTGATAAAGCCAAAGTGAAGCAAATTATACCTTTTAATTAAAACTGCTATTAATATTCTAATGGCAAGATATTTCTACTTTGAAAGTATAAATAAAACAAAACCAATAAATATATTTTCTTGGTTTAACATTCTTATACCAAACCATGACACTTTCATTTCAATAAGAAAATCATTAATCAGATGTCAACTAAATAATGAGCAATCAGAAAACAATACATGTTTAATATACTAACTTTTAGGATTGGCTGAAGTTGGTAATATGAAACTATCCTTTAAATTAACGCTTAACAATTATTAATATTGCATAACTAATTGCATATTTACGGTTTCTTATTTTACACACTCCTCGCAAACATTATGGTGTGGATGTATAATTAATTAATGCATTTGATAGGTAATGGAAATTCTTATATTATTAATTAAAAACTATTTTACTACAAACATTCTGTAAACTAACATTAGGTTGATCTGTACTGTGTATATTGAAGCTAGAATCAAGAAATTAATGTTATGATTAATTAAAACCCCTTTACATTTGAAAAAATAAATAGATATATCAAGAAATCACATTCACAGTAAAATATATTTGTAGATTATTATTTATAATGTCTCTTGTATGTATATATATTTATATTTCACTTTAAATTGGATTTACCAAAGTTTGCATTAATCAACCTCATAAACTGTATCACATTTTTATGAAACTAAATTTTCATATGATTATCATTGTAGCAATTAACATAGTGTTGTAGTTTATGTTTTGATGTTAATTGCATTTTATAATGATTTTAAAATTGCAATTTTTTTTGAGTATTATTTATTAAAACACTCTTGAATTAACATTTTTCTTAGATAATATCTTTAGTATCATTTTTCAAGACTTATAACAGTGTCTGCTTAATTCATATTTGAAAAATAGCTCAACACTTTTCTCCAGATATAATATCAGATGGTAATTAACGTGTGTTCATTTCTGAAAGGAGGTAAAATTAATATTATATGGTGACTGGTGTAACATATTTAACATTTTACTGCCCTTACAGCATTACAGTGTATTTGAAATTTTTTTAACATATACAAATACACTTTTATTGAGAGTTGATATATCTAAATTAAAAATATTATGTAGTTTGATAAATTTATAAAAAATATTGAACAACCACCACATTTATTTTGCCAATTTTTTAAAAAGATTATAAATACTATGCAATCTAGTGATTTATTTGTCTGTATTAAGAAAATTAATTATTCAAACTTTCTTTATTAGAAACAATATTTCATTTGTGTTAATATAAGCTAAAGATCAAACTGGAGGACACATTTTATTTAGTGATTATTTTTAGTGCAAACCTTAGAGAAAGCCCCTAACCTACCTGTATATCTATATATTTCAACTACCTGTAATATTTCTAATGTTTAATGTACATGCATATTATTAACATTAATATTGGTAACCTAATCTATTCTGTATGATTAATCTCCTGCAAATATAACTCTTAGACTGTGTTGAACGGTAAACAGTTACACACACAAGTAGTTTTACTATTTATTATTTACTATTGACTACAAAATTGTGAAGAATGTGATATACATTCAACATGGCAGACAATTAACAAGTAAAAACTTAAAACATGTTCTATAAAACATTGAAGAGAATTGTATTAGTTATATTTCTACAGTAATAATTATGTACACATACATTATAGTTTATAACATATATTCGCAAATTCTTATTAGAAACAATGCAAATATTATGTAAAGATTTTATGTTTTTCTTAGACCAGTAAAAAGTGAAATATAGATATTAGTATAGGTACTCTTTTAATATCCCCAAATACACATATAATTCCAAAGAATAGAATATGCCATTTAAACGATCTTATTAAATAATACACACTTCTATCATTTGGTGAGATCTCTCCTAACACAAGTTTTGGATTATTATTGAAGCACTAATTTGTAAAACTTGGGCACCATATTGTTCTTCAAATGTTTTATAGGGCCTACACATTTTGGAATTAAATTTACTTTAAATTTATTATAAATAGTTAAAAAATGATTCAAAATATAATTTGCAATACTACCATTATATTCATGTTGAATAACTCATCTTTTATATAATAATTAATACAACTTAATGGGAATGATGCTGTTATCTAAACAATAATGGTTAACCTTTCTTCTTTGGAATATAAATTTAAATCTAATCTTTTTTAGTATATGATGTTTAAAAAATAATAACTCCACTGAATATGTGTAGATTGATGAAATTAGTGATAAGGTTGTAAACATTTTATTTGATAGTGGTAATTACAAAAACAAATTAATGAAAGTTAATTTGTTCTGTGTTCTATAGTAAATGTCAAAATATTTTAACATAACTATAATGTTCTTTCTTCAAATATAAAATATTAATTCATTTTAAAATAAATAATCTGGATGGCCATCATTTTAAAAATACTTGAAATATATTTTAAAAAATAAATCTGTTCCTTACAAACATATTTTTTGAATGTGATTACTTGATATTAATATATTATACAGTTTGTTTCCATGAGATCTGACATCTAAATTTGTAAGTTTTTGCCATACTAAATGAAAACATGGCATTTGGATTAATAAGAAAACACATTTATCATCTCATAATCAATTGTTTTTATATATAAGTATGTTAAACATAAATAACATTTTTATTAGTTTAGCAAATAGTTTACAGATATCATAATAATTAAAATATTTGTTTCGAATGAATTACTGTTCCTATCAGATTTACATTTTGCCAAATCTAAAAATATGGGTTTTTAAAATTCCCTTTTCAATTTAATAAACAAATCGTTTAATAAACAGAGCTTAATTAAGCCTAGTGATGTGTGGTAATTTATCCTTATTATTATTATTTACTCATTAACATATTTAATAGCACAATATCTTGTAAATTTGCCCTTAAACACATGGGCCTCTTTGGACCCTCTTATGCCACTCAAAATCCTAAAATATTTTCTCTACACTCTCTTACACACTCAGCCCTCTTGGTCATTGTATAAACAGCGCAGACTCTAGATTTTATGAATTTAATTTTTTATCATAAAATAAAAACTCTTACGAAACAAACATCCCTTTAGTTAATGACTTTTAGTTTGTTTTCCATATTTAAAAAAACACACCTTTATAATATTTTGTATCCAATAGTATAAAGAAAATTGATTTTTTTTTTCACATGAGATTTAATGTATATATTCTAAATTTGGTCGATTTAAAAAAACAACATTTTAATGTGTGTAGTCATAATAATATTTAATTGACATTCATTAAGAAATCTCACACAATTTATGATCTGAATTTTTACTTGGATATGTGTTTGTTTCTTTAAGCTTAGTGATTGAATCAAACACTCAGATTGGAAATCATTTATTTCGAGTGCATGCCACTTAAATATTGCTAATTATAATTCCCCAGTATTCATAGCATATTTTTAATAACAAAATTAAAACACGTTCTAATTCACCAAATTTAGTATTATTGTGCTTTTATGAGATTTTAATGTAATTTTGAAACACGGAGTGTTGCTAGGCTGGCGTTAGATTTATGTATTTTGCCAATAATATAGTCTTCTTCAGTATGGTATTTGCCCTTCAACAAAGTATGAACATGCTTTGCTTTGTATCATAATGCATGTTTATTGTCTGTAGACAAGTAAAATGATTAGTGGACAGTTTGAATACTTCAAATATAACTCAGCTTAATTTGACAACAGCCTTTTCATCACTATTTGTCTTAAACTTACTAAGAAATAACTTTAATAAATAATATGAAACTTTGAAAGTGTGTTGAAACTTAAAATGTTTTATTCCATTAATTTTATTAACTTAAAATATCAGATTATTATGAACAATAATGAAAATAAATAGGTTATTTAGACACATGTGTTAATAATTTTCATTTTGTTTAGTACCCTTTATCATAATTTACACCACAGTGTATCATTTATTTATAATTTTAATTACGATTTAAATGTCTTCAATCAATATTTGATCAAATATATTTTTGTTTCTTGACTAATTTAAGTGTAATAAGTTTAATAAGGATTTATTATAATTATAGTGAAAACTCAATTATTGTTGATGTAACAACAATCACCATATTCAGAAACCATTATTGTTAGAATATTGGTACATCTTACTTTAATTATTAAAATAAATAAATAAGTTTAGTCAAGAAAATATCTCTATAATTAGTAACTATTTTTATCCTATAAATTAATACCACAACCCAAGTTTCAATGTCAGACCTGCAGGAAACATACTGGTTTAAAGCATCATATATACTAAATAAATTTTTACCTGGTATTACAAACATTTCCACAAAACCAATGTTAGCATTCTGTGTTACATTATAATTTTATTACAGTAAAATAATGGATGCAAGCTGTTGTAATATATATCCTTATATTAATTAAAGCAAATACATTAATAAATTAAAATGTTATAGTTATGTAGTTTTCTCTATCATAATTTTGGGTACTTCTCACATTTTTAGTGCTGATAGTCTTGAAAGCAATTTTTGGGAAACATAATTATTAATAAGTTCTAAATTCAAATAAATTAAAATTAACAAAATTAAAACATTTGGTCAATGTATACTAGTTTAAAATATATTAATATTAGTGTTTAAAACGAGTTCAAGCATATATTATATAAATAATAATAATAATAATATAGTTTCTTTAGAGGACTATTTATTCCTTTTTGTAATACTTGAGCTTGCAAAAAAGCAAATATTGTATGCTATATAATATTTTTTCAGCATATGTATTTTTAGACTTTGAATGATAGTTTTTTTATTAATATGGTTAAAGTAAATAAATGTTAGTAAAACACAACATTAAATTAATATTGGAATTACAATTTATAGTGTATCTTATGGACAGTGAATATGAAATAATCTAGCATAACTATTGACCTTTATTCAGAGTTAAACCCACAAAAATTCTTCGATAATATATTAGGCCTATTACTAAATCAATTTATCAAGAGCTTGTGCTTGATTTAAAGTTAATGTTATGAATGAAAAATAAATCCAGGGTAAACATCAATGTTAATGAAAGAGATAAATAATACTCTATAAAATATTTGAATGCAACCTGTATTATATACTGAATATTTATATGTAAGATTATGTTTACTATTACATACACCGGCATTTCAGATTTTTGTGATAAATTGTAGGCCAGCAAAATTGGATTGTGTCTTTATGACACCAACATGTGTATTGTTACATAACAAGTAATCCAACTCTATGTATATCAACAGGAAGATTTTTTTCAGAACACCAATTTAGTTTGATGCATTTAATGCACAGTAAATAATATAAATAAATTGATTCTGTTCATATATAGAGATAATTTAAATTAATGTATTTGTTAACTCACAGAAATAATATTAGTTATTAGAAACAAGGATGAGCACTATTGGACACATTTAGTGCTACAAATGTGTACATATATTTATGTAAGTACGGTATACAATTATATTTGCATTACAAAGCTAGAGTAGTTGTACTCTATAAATGCATTTGGGCTATTGAGAAATATTTGACAATTTGTTATTTTTATTAATAATATGTATGTGAATACCTTTAAGTCATCCGGAAATAATATTCTTTTTTTTTCCTTCGACTATTTTAAATTCAACATCGCCAAATGCAAGATTATTTAGCATAGAATGCCATAAATCACACTTAAACTTGTTTATTCAAAGGGTATACAACCATTTCATATAAAAAATGAAGTCTTATTTCCGGAATAATCTCTCTGGTATGAGTAATGTACATACGAGTGAAAACTCTGCATGCATTGGGCTATTGTATGTTATTGTAAATTATTATATTTGTATAATATGTATGTTTTTCTATTACTTTTACAGTAGAGTAATATTTAGACGTACATACATAAAGTTAGTGAACTCATTATGACTTACATGGTATTTTTTTTTTTAAAGGGAAACACATTTTTGCAAAAAAAATGTTTCCTTAATTTATTTTGTTTTTTTTGAAGTTTGATACATGTAATGGTGTCTGTACACATCACATGTTTTGGGCTATTGTAAATGATGTGCTGTAACACACATTTTTCTGGTTTGTTATGGACACAATACATTTAGAGTATATGCACTCTATATCATATATTTGTGGCTATTTATATGTATGAAAGGAGCATGTGCATTGTTAATGAATACACAAAAGTGTTGTACTTGTTGTGTATTTTGGGCTATTGCAAGGAAATAATTGCATAAAAATTCTTATTTTCTGTGTGGATATGATTGTGTAAGTTGGTACATTAGAGTAATCGATAATGTACTTGGGCTATTGCTAAAAAAAACAACGTGTTGTTTTTTTAACCTTCATCAGATAGTTTGTAATGTGGAACATTTGAGTGTCTGACTCAAATGTGTTAGTTCTATTGTAAAATATTTGATGGCAAGTGTTGTCAATGCAATACATAACATGAGTGTCGTCTCAGAATGTATATGTGTTTTCTGCAACCTATTATTATTTGTGATCTAAAATTAAACTCAAACAATATCAATATTTGCCGGTGGTGGTTACCAAATATAGTGAGATATTTATAAATAATTCTATGTAAAATAAAAACTATAATTATTTAATATAGATGATTTTGAATGTTTAGAAGAAGTACCACAAATTATTTTAATAACCAAACACATCTTGTAATATATATATATATATATTACTGTATTGTAATATATATTTATAGCTAAACAAATATCTCACATATATGAGCTATTTTATTAACTATAATTACTATGAATACATTTCAAACGAAACCTTTTATTTATATGGTTTTGATAAACACATGACACATTCAAGTATATTTCAATGGTATAAACAAAGTATTGTGAGTGTGCATTTTTATATTAATTTGAATCAAATATGCTAAATAATTTTGTTGTTATTTAATATAACTTCTGGTTCTTCTCCTGCATAATTTTGTTGGGAATAACATCAAACAAGAATAACGGTTCTTACATAAAAATGTCTTTGAAAAGATTGTTTCTCATGGTTAATTCATACAACCAGTTTATAAATGATTTTTACAAAATCATATATATTTTATAAGCTCATCTTGGTTGAACTCTACAATAAAAATGATTATTCAAATGCCAAAATGTAATATTTATTCAGTGGTAATGATTTGATTATTTATTTCTGATTGACATTTAAATAATTTTTAAAATTCATTTATAACCTGATAAAATAACTTTTCATGAGAATCTATATCTTAATTACCGGTATATTCTTGAAAAATGCTTTTGGCTGTAAAGAGCAATAATTATATTTGTTTTTTTCAACGTGATTTTGTGCTATAATCAACTAAATATTAATGAAAACCATGAATTGATGCATATGAAATATTATCAAAGCTTTCTGTATGTACACCTCGTGGTTTGTAAATGGAACTTCATTGTATGAAGTTAGCCATAACTCAGTTTTATCACTTTTGATACAATTAAATGTTTTAGTACAATATGTTTTTATTTATTAAGTAAGATAACAATAAACATTATGTAAACTATGGACACATATTTTTCTTGACTTCAAGTTTGAAGTTGTATGGAAAAAAATAATAATTACAAACTGAAAACTTGGAACTATTGTTGATATTGGGGTTACTTTTGTACAGTGAGGTAAAGGGAATATTGTGCAGTAAATTGGCTCAACTGAGTAGTACAGGAGCCAATTATAAACAGTTCATATAGTAACAATTGCTTAGCTTATGAGGAGCTTCTTACATACCTAATTTTATTTAGTTGTAATACTATAACTGGAATTATTTTTTCAAGTTTAAGAAGAACTATACCAAAGAGTTTTAATAGTATAATACTATAAAATATTGTGATAATATGCCATGTTTACAATATTTTTGAGACTTTTTTTACTGACCCATCATTGATTTTGTTATGAAAATAATAAAACCCAAAATAAATTTAACAATCCAAATGTAACATTATTTTATATCTGTCTATGTAAAATTTTATTCCTTACCCTACCATGATTGATATCTACTGATTGAATAGTCCAGTTAAAGTATGACTAACTCTCAAAGGGAGGAAACATAAGTTGACAACATTCATGCCCACAATCACACATATCGTGAAATCAAATAAACATTATTTAATATTTAGAATAAACATAACTTAATAAAACTGTTCAAAACAATGTTATCATAATGATGATAATGATAATAATAATAATAATCATAATAGGAAAAAACTTGTACTTTTAGTTTTATATAACATATCTTTTCATCTTATATATATATTTACGATTTCTATGTAACATATTGTAATTAATGCAATAGAACAATAACTCTCTTTTCACTTATAAGATTTATAAAGAAAATATTTGTAGTAATTAATTTTCTTTTTAGGCTAATATCAATGCTGTTAATGCTTATAAACTGTGGAAGATAAAAAAAAACTCCAGAAAAATACAATTTGCTGAATAAGTATAAAAATATTAAATTAAATAGCAATTATTTAGAAAATATTCAAAAAAAATCTGGAAATATATTTAAAAAAAAAGATTTTATTTATTCGAAAAATATATTAAAAAATTATCATAATCACAGCCAATAAATATTATTTTCGTAAATGTAACCAAACAAATTAAATGGTATGTTTTATTTATATCACTACCTTTATTGGTTGTATATAGTTGGGATTTTAAGAATAGCCTACAACGTATTAGAACTGAATAATGTTTTTTTCTATTAAGTATTTTACTTTGATAACTATCTCTGACCTTGCCAAACTAATATATTCATATTTCTGAAATTAAAAAATTAATATTCTTTTGTTGTTTTAATAATTTATTTAATTTAGTTAGGTAGCTTTCTGAACACAATCGAAGTTATACTAATATTGTTCATAGCAGATATTTCTCCCTATCACATTCACACTTGCACACACATTTTTACACCATATAATAATATATACACTAGACCTCCAAATTATTTGGATAGTAATAACAACACACTATTTATGTCATATTCTTATCATTTTATGGCTAGATTGTTCCTCATGAGGTTTGCTTTAATTGAAGCATATAAAAAAGAACAGCTTTTGATTCAAAAATCTGTTCCCCATTTTTTCTCTCGAAAATATATTTTTAAAAATAAAATGAAGTTAAATTGAACAAGAGTGATTTAAAATTCTTCAAAACCTTGTCTATGAAATAGCATATATTAGCGAACAAATTACACAATTTTCAAAATGAGCATTACCTACATGTTTCTAAAAAAAACTATTTTTTATCCTATAATTTATTGTTTTAATATTATATATAATGTGTATAAATTCACATGCAATATTTCTTCTGTAAATATAATACACATTTTATTATGTGCATTCAGGAAACTTTGCTTGCATATAAATGTCAATATCAGTAGTTATTGTTTTCATTTAATTATCATAATAATAATAATAATAATGACTTCATGGGTTATTCTGTTGTTGGTTTTGAGAGTTTCCTGAGGATGAAGATAGGTTGAATCCTAAAGCCCTTGGATCACCACCGTGTAATCTTAGTGCTTGCTCTAGTCTTTGTTCCTGTAGTCGTAAAGCTTCACTCAGATCCGGAGACACTTGATTATGATGTGCATGATGGGGGTTCATTCCCCCTCCACCATTACCACTATTATGTCCACCAGCTGTACCCATATTATGATGACGCAATGATGGGTTGCCATCACCTCCTCCACTACCAGGAGGTCCATTATTACTTGACGCAGCAACTGCAGCTGCTTGACTAACAGCAAGTCGAAGTGCTGCTTCAGCCTGTGACCTAAGAAGGGCTTCTGCTTGATGTATCCTAAGTGCTGCTGCTTCGGGTGACTGCTGATGATTATGATGAGCTTGATGACTCCCATGATGATGGCTTGCCATTGAATCCAACCTCATGGCAGAATCTACAACCATAGAGGACCGCATGGCTGCATCCATAGATCTCATAGAATCTGCCATAGAAGCTGCTCTCATTGCCGCATTCATTGCAGCTTGCGCTTGTGCTGCAGATACACTTCCATCTGCAGAGGTTGGAGGTGTGGTAGATGACCCTGAACCTCCATTAGCCCCATTATTTCCATTATGACCACCTGGAGATGTCACTCCACCTAAGCCAGTGGCACCCATCCTCATTGCTGCAGCAAGATTAACAGCAGCAGCCTGGACTGCCGCTGCGGTGCTAGTATCGACACCAAGAGGACCGGGCCCAGGACTACCCAGGCCTCCTGATACTCCAGCTGAACTCTGCCCGACTATAGCTGCCATAGCTGCCATACGGCTGGCATTGTGTAACTCCTCTGCACCATATTGTTGGTGAATGCCATTGTTGCCAGCTACACGAGCATTCAAAAGTTCACCCAGCTTATTGTTATTGTTGTTGTTGTTCATGAGACCACCAGGTTCTGAACCTGTGCTGGAAAGCCGTCCCCCACCAGAAGAGCTGTCTGAGTGAGCAGATGGACTGGCGCACATTGAAGATGGACCTCCACCACCCAAACCAGCAAGGCTACCAGCCGATGAGGCGGCTACGGCAGCAGCAAGAAGAGATTCCCTTTCTCGGCGCTCCGCAGCTGCACGGCTCAAAACATATTGAGCAGCAAACTGGTGCTTGGGATCCATACGCATATGCTCCATATGACTGAGCAGCCCTGAAATTAAACATTGTACTATATTGTTACCGTGTGCCCATATTTAGAGGAAGGCAAATGCATCAAAATAATCACAGTTATCTAATAAAGTTCAAATTATATCTATGTTTACTAGAACATTAACAATTGTATTAAATTATAATATTCATAGCAATTAGTATATATTTATAAAAATGTAGAAGAAAATAAAGTTGTTCAATATTTCTCTTTCACTTTCTTGGTCATTACTTACTTACTCTAGTATGGCATTAGGAATTCGAAAGTTCATTACCAAACTAAAAAAAGAACGCCACCTATCCCTATTTATATACATTCTATCTCATTACACTCTATATCTCTCTAAAGTCTATCTGGGTCTTACCAGTGGTCTTTTACCATTGGGTTTGCCATTCAATACCTTGAACACGGTTCTAGATATCCACATTCGCACTGCATGACCTGTCCACCGTAACCTGCGAGATTTTACCACCCCAACAATGTCTGATGATGAGTACAAGGTATACAGCTACCTACTATCTTCATCCATTTTTGGACCAAATATCTTTCTGAGCACCCGGTTTTTGAAAACTCTCAACTTATTTTTGCCATTTAAGGAACAAGGCCACTTTCCCACCCATAGAGAACAACCGGTAAAATTACGGCTTTGTATATTCTGAGTTTTACATTTCTTGACAGGAGGTGAGACGCCAAGAACCGAGTAATAACAAACATTTCCCGACTGTATTAGTTTCCTAATTTCCAATATAATATTGTTATCGCTAGCTAAAATTGTTCCTAAATATTTGAATTCATTAACCCTATTGAATGATAATATGTTGTTTGCAGTAATATCTAAATTATCGTCCTCAGTCTATGTTCTCTGTGTTACCATATAATTAGTCTTTTCAGCGGTCACTTCTAAACCTATTTCCTTATTAGTCTCTAATAAAATGTCTGCATTTCTTTCAACAGCCTCCTTACTATTACCTAACAAAGCTTAATCCCCGCATATCCTAATAGCTGTATTGTATGTACTGTTTAATGTCAAGCCTTCCCTACTGTCTTGCAGTCCCTGTTCTAGATATCCACATTCGCACTGCATGACCTGTCCACCGTAACCTGCGAGATTTTACCACCCCAACAATGTCTGATGATGAGTACAAGGTATACAGCTACCTACTATCTTCATCCATTTTTGGACCAAATATCTTTCTGAGCACCCGGTTTTTGAAAACTCTCAACTTATTTTTGCCATTTAAGGAACAAGGCCACTTTCCCACCCATAGAGAACAACCGGTAAAATTACGGCTTTGTATATTCTGAGTTTTACATTTCTTGACAGGAGGTGAGACGCCAAGAACCGAGTAATAACAAACATTTCCCGACTGTATTAGTTTCCTAATTTCCAATATAATATTGTTATCGCTAGCTAAAATTGTTCCTAAATATTTGAATTCATTAACCCTATTGAATGATAATATGTTGTTTGCAGTAATATCTAAATTATCGTCCTCAGTCTATGTTCTCTGTGTTACCATATAATTAGTCTTTTCAGCGGTCACTTCTAAACCTATTTCCTTATTAGTCTCTAATAAAATGTCTGCATTTCTTTCAACAGCCTCCTTACTATTACCTAACAAAGCTTAATCCCCGCATATCCTAATAGCTGTATTGTATGTACTGTTTAATGTCAAGCCTTCCCTACTGTCTTGCAGTCCCCAATAGCATATTATAAGGCTAAAGTAAAGAGTATCTACTTATTTCAATCCACTATGTATTTCGAGATCATCTGATTAGTGAGATCCAACCCAACGCGTATTTTTCCAGCATACCTCAATTAGCGTGACCAGTTTTTTGGGTATTCCAAACTTAACCAAAATGTCATATAATTATATCCTTTTAACCGAATCTTAGGCCTTATTAAAGTCTATGTATAATTGATGTACCGCTTCCTTGGTGATAGCTGGTAAAAATTCAATTGTATGCAGCTCTGTTATTGTCAATACAAGGATGCTTGAAGAGGCTATTTATGTTTAGACTGTAAATTGATTATTTAAGTGTGACTGTTAGCCAAGTTATTATTACTTGAATGTACAGCATTGGAGACCCTTACGATCTTTCTTCACTCCATATCACCTAATATTAAAATAAGATCCACATATAATATTTAGTTAATACATAATATTGCCTTTTTGTTGATCAGTTCTGACATCCCAGCATAACTATTACCAAACCTCAAATATGGTGCTAATAAATAAGAAGAAAAAAACTCCGTGGCCATCATGAGGTGAACTACGAGACAAGGAGATGACATTTTATCTTTGAATTAATTTGCGATTAAGATGATTTTAGATCAAATATATTTTAATAGCTTTCTTTAATATATTATAATTTTTAATTTGAGTTATAAGCGTTTTTTAAGCACCGAGTTTCACTAACCGTTCGGGTTATACGCTTCGGAATTGCTATCTCAAAGGCAAGTATTACACACACGTTGGGAAATAGCTTGTGTCTTGTTTTAGAGCTATTTTTGTTTTTAGTTTTTATTTTACACTTGAACCCCTTAAAGTTATTGCCAGGACATTTGGCATCTATTGGGCAGAAAGTTTTTAAGTTAATCAAATAATTAACTGTCGTTGTGTGAGATTTAAAAATGGTTATGCCCCTGAAATGTTAAGGAGCTGCTGGACAAAGGAGTAAAAATTATTCTCGCAAGTAAAAGCTACAAACCAGTTAATGAAATAATAAGATTATTTATTTATTGTAAAGGTCATGGTACTAGAAACAGCCCTTATATTTTAGATAAAAATATATGCTTATAGTGTTCACTAACTACTAAAAAGGTTTATTTTTGCAGACATAGCTATTAAATTGTTTTTAAGTGTTTCCAAAAATGTAATTCAGTTGATTTTAATCTTGAATTATGACCAAATAAAATGGTGAAATATAATTATTTGACTGTGATAACCCTCTGGCCAATATTTACACCTATGTGGTAACAATCTTTTGCAAATTTTAAACTCTTATGGGTGATGACATGGTTCGAAAAAATTGACTTCCATAAATTTCATTTCTAAGCGATAAATTACGATAAAACCTCTCTTGACGAAATATTTCACCATATGGTTATTTTGCCTTTGTAGTTAGTTGGCTGAGATTGTTCGTTGGAGAGCATGTACTACTTGGCCTTGAAACTCCTTCCAGGTCGGTCTTTAGAGATTTCTCTGTTTCCTTGATCGTCCAGCGGAAAGGGTTGGGACAGGAATGGAAAAATCATATACTATGGTTTTAAATGTATCTGCGTGCACTGAATTGGGATGGATAGTTCCAAAGTTTCACATGGATTACCTCTATACCCTAAGTCAGTGTTCAACGGAAGCTAGGAAGGGGGAGTGATTTTGGGAAGAGGAGGAGGAATAATCCCTCGGTAAGCCTATGAGACCCCTATGATAATTTAATATATAAGTTTGGCCATAAGGAAAGCCAAGAGATCGTTGGATGACCCAACATAAAAGTTGGTCACAAGGGTTGCAAAGTGCTTCTTGGAGCAACCAACATATAGGGCATACGATTGTTGTGCCCACCCGGAACAGTCTCCAGTCAGACTTTTTTTTCAAACAAACATAAATGTAAATATTTCATTATGTCCACAAAATTCTGCATTGTTTCAACTCGGAATGGTCGCCATTCAGACATATCATACAAACAACCCTGATAAAAATTCTGTATTACGTCCACAAAATTCTGCATTGTTTCAACTCGGAATGGTCGCCATTCAGACATATCATACAAACAACCCTGATAAAAATCCTGTATTACGTCCACAAAATTCTGCATTGTTTCAACTCGGAATGGTCACCATTCAGACATATCATACAAACAACCCTGATAAAAAAATTCTGTATTACGTCCACAAATGGCGAACCAGAAGTCTTGAATTTTATTTAATAAAGAACAAAAGGCGTGTCAAAGGTTGTCTACACTTCACCATAAGTCTGCTAGAGGCCAGACGAAACAACAACCTTTGATTATTATTAGTCCAGCATACGATTAATAGATGGCAACCTAAGCATCAAACAAAAACTCATTTATATAAGGTGGACTCTTAACCAAACACACACATAAGCTATGGTACGGTATTCAAGTACCTACTTAATTAAATTTAAGAAAGGTTAGTTTATTAATTGGCAATGAAACGATTACTGGACTATTTCTATTTTCTTCTGTGTTCAAAACAAACAAATTATAATAATATTGAAGACGTTTATTGATCTAAGAATTTCAACAGAAAATGTATGTTTTATGTATTCCTGATAAGGTTTGTAGGCATACATTTATTTGAGAATTCCATTGAGCCTGAGTGGCTGGGTTGGTTATAGTATAATTAATTAGTAATCAATATTTTCATGTTTTTAAATAGCTGCATTGTTAAATAAAAATAGATATAGAAGTTATTTTTTTTTATAAAAGAGTAACCAAACATTATATTTACTTTCTCATAAATAGAAAATATTGTAATAGAACATTTTATTAGCTTGATTATGACGAATCTTTACGTTATATGTTCCCCCGAACCCAAAAAAGTGGGGTTTACATTTCTGTTTATTCCCTTGTTTATCAGTTTATCTGTCTATCAGTCTCTGACCACAGATCTGAAATAGTTTGATAGCTTTGGTTCAAACTTGATATTTATATGGTTAATGGCTATGCCTAAGGATGATTTTATTTTTATTTTTGACCCTAGCCCCTAGCTTAAGAATAATTTACTAATGAGTGATTTTTTAATTCAAATTTTTTCAAAAATGGATGGAGCAATTTTGTTTGAAACGAATATATTGTTAGTGTTTGATCTCCCAAATAACACTGTATACTGGTTTTTAGGTTAATAATTCAATGAAGGGTAGCTTACTGAGCAGTTATTTTTGAGAATTCAAAATATTTAGAAAATTGCTGTAACGATCTTGTTTAAAATGTATATCTGGTTGAGTGTTTGACGTTACAAATAAAACTGATTTTTTTTAGAATTTGATATATTTTAAAAACTGCACTAAAGATTTGGTTCAAAATGAATATATTATGATTCATTTTTAAAAATATAGATGATCTACTTTTAAAAACCAAACAAAAAAACAACAACATATAATAGTAGTTTACTAACGGCTTGATTTTGGAAAGGTTTGTATTTTTTGAAAATAGTTCTAACGATTTAAATAAAAACTAGTATGTGAGTACTATTTTACATTATAAATAGAAACATATGTTTATATTTCTAAAATATTAATTAGTTCAAGGGTAGTTGACTTATGACAGATTTTAGAATATTTTTAATATTTTAAAAATTACCCTTAGGATTGAGTTCTGTATTGGTATTCATGATAATTAGGCATATATTTTTTTTACAAAATATATATATTAATTTAAGGTATTTTAAATATAACTCGACTTGAAAATTTTAATATTTTTAAAAATTGTGTAAACAATTTTGTTTGAAATTTATATTTGGAGAGTGTTTATTGTGATTAGCAAGACTATATGCTTGTTTTTCTACGAAAAACTTTCTTAAGGGTAGCTCACTTAAAACCTATTTTAGAAAAAATTGTTCCACTCTATAGTTTACTATATGAAAAAGTTTGTACTATTTATTAACCTTTTAGAATTAATGTGTTTGTTGAGTTTTGTTAAAGTTAAAAAAAAAAAGCATGGACATTTTTCTTTGCGAAATCAGGATACGTTGATAGCTTATGTAACATAATTTAATTAATAATACACCCACGTTTTAAAATATATATTTAGACTCATCTATACTAATTATAAAACAAAGTGTCGGTGTGTATGTCTGTTGAATATGATTCGTGGAACCGCTTATTTGATTGAGATGAAGTTTTTTTAATTATGTTATTTTTTTAACCGGGAAGGTTGTAGGCTATTGATCAAACGAATAAAATAAAATTGATTTTTGCTTTTTTAAAATTTTGTCTTAAAATACGTGATCAATGTTGGATTCTCCTGTCGAATGTAAAATTCTTAATTTTTCTCTATAACTTGTTAGCCAAATCCAAAGAGTAATTACAGAATAAATTTCAATAGTAAATACAAAGCATAATATTGGGGGGTGGGGGAGCAGGTAGGCCACGCTCCTCCCCCTAATGTGGCTTCAAACATTGTTTTTAATGAGGCAGGCTCACACACACAAATGTAAGAAATAATTGTTTTGTGAAAGAACTCTTAGTTACAAGTTGTGGAAGTTGAACTCTAATTACAGATAAAAACAGCTCTAACTAACTTATGGGGGCATCTTTTTATTTTAATATGTGCTTTTAGAGACATCCGATTAAAAAAGATAGACGACAATCACCCTTAATAGTTTCAAGGAATATGTATGTACATTTTAACAATTTTAGGGCGAAGGACCTCTTCAAATAGCACCTAACCCACAATCCTTTGATTAAGGGGTTAACGTCCTTCACACCTAGCTTATTTTGGCTGATCCCTGCACACCCCTTATAAACACTAGAAAGGTTCCGGTGCCACTGCACGTATGTCCAACCCATCGATGACAATCAAAATAAATCAGCAATTTTGGGCTAATATTTGATAAACATTTTTAACACCTCAAGGATAGTATTGGAAAAGTTAATATTGATCTTGCAATCTGTGCTGATGTTGCGTTTTGATAATGCATCCTTAATGGCAAATACATTTATATTTGTATGAACGGTGCATTACTTCGCACATTCCTTAAATCTTGAGTTTTGTCTTTTCTTGAATTTCGCGAGTTATTTGCTATTGTGCACATTGTTATGGAAGGGAATATAACCACCAGAATTCCATTAATAAAAGCTAAATGGAAAGGCATCCTTCTGAAGCCTGAGCCAAGATTCGCAATTGAATTACTTGACCATTATGGACACTTATAACACTGCGTTCTAATGATACTTTTTCATTGAGGCTTACAGACAAATTTTAAAGTCACTTGAAAAAAATAAATTAGATATCCTTGCAATTCAACAAAAACCAGCAGTTTTATGCTTAGACGACAGATAGGAAAACATTAACACTAACATAAACAAAGAAAAATGAAATTCATATAAATGTGTCAATTCCTTATTTAAAGGTATTGAGCAAAGCTATAATAAAATAAAAAAGTTAAAAAATGATACAACCTAAAATCAGATGTTTAAACTTGACATTTATCTAGATGATTCTTTACTTTTATCAAGCTCTTTTGGCTTTTCTTCTAAGTAATTAGAAGGAGAAATAAATTTTCTAAACTAACGTAACAAATATGCATATTGCGGTGCACTTTCTGGACTGGATTCAGAACCACTGGTGTGTAAAATGTATTTACGCAATTTATCAATTTATGAAGGCTACCAAAGACTTTAACGTGATTCCTGTCAGAAGTAGCTCTTGGTAATGAGCTTTTCCTAATCTGATTCATGTCAAGAGTATACTTAGATCTATAATGATCCAGGACTACATGGATAAGTGGTTGCTTCCATATATTGAAAAAACATCTGTGACAAATTTGGAGGTTTATTTAATAATTGGAATCTAAAAATCTTAGTTTCATTAAAACGTCGTTTGTGTCTGTGAACACCATTTATGATAGTGATTAAATTTGTATGATGGTTTTCTATGATTCAGCCATATTCTAAATTTGTAAACTCATCTATATAATTAATAAAATGAAGAGTTTGTTTACATGTCATGAGCATTGCACTTTATCTACCGCACGAAGAAGTCTAAAATAAATAAAAAAATATAGTAGTCCCTGTGCATGGACGTGTGCACCTCGAAGCGGGAATTTAAAAATGTTGACTAGATTTGGTTGAATTAATTAAAATCTGGGTTGGAAGAAAAGAAATATTATAATATATATAAATGAATTGTGGTTTCTCTGTTACTCTTTTATGCAAAAAACAAATTACACAATATTATCTTTAGATCTTTTATGGACATAGCTCGGATGACCAGTTTACGTGGAGGCTAAGGCTAATTAATATTTATATCCACTATTTTGTTTCAAGGTGGCCGCTACTAAACACTACCTTTTGGCTTCCTTATCATCTCAGGGATTGAATTTCAAGAAATCACAAAAAAACTTCTGGCCTGTTAAATTAAAAGACGCCCCATGTCAAGTTTCATTTTCCAGATCAAGCAGTTTGGAAGATACGGAAAACCACCAACACTCTGTTTCACCATCTTAGGGATTGAATTAAAAAAAAAAAATCCAAAAGCCTATGGCCCGTTTTCTAAAAAGGGCCTCGCTGCCGAGTAAAATTTTTCCAGCTCAAGCTATTAAGAAGATACGTTTATACCTTTAAAAAAAGTTTCAACCCCTATTTCACCCCCTTATGGGTTGAATCTCACAGCACTCCTTATCGGATGCCTACCACCTGAAACGGCCTAAAAGGAACCTTTCTGCCGACTTTCCAGATTAGGCCTACAGGTTTGGAAGCTACGATAGTGAGTAAGTGAGTCAGGTTTTTCGTCTGTAAATAGTTTTATATTTTATATAGTTCACACCATGGCTATAAGCTTTCTGGTGTAAAAATAGAGAAAGGGAAGGAGATGGGTGAAATATCAATGCCACTCTTCCACCACCCCTCCATGGACATTTCTAGGCACGCCAGTGATCCAAAGGGAAATAATATTTTAGCAAGTTGGTTGTTTTGAACTCAGAGATCCTTATAAACGATAGTTTCTGTACATATGTATTCGCTTATAACAATATAATCACTAGATATATTTGAATGCGGTATTTTTTTAAATGTTATGTTGAGTTTCTCTAGAAAGGTTATAAGCTATTTAAAAACCATTTATGTATTGAGGTAGCTGATTAGTGACCTTAAAGGGAATACAAGTGTTTTGTATATACAGTGGGGTGCCAAAAATGAGGACTGTTACAAGTGCATATACTGTTATGATTCCAGGAATAAATCAGACCCGACGATATAAAATTCAAGATAAATTCGGAAATTCCGGGTTCAAACAACAACCTACAACTACATGAAATTGTAATTAAAAAATATGATACATGGCTAATGTGAGCTTTTGACTCGATTGTCTCCATGCATTCCGCAAATAGGCCTACTATCCAAAGAACTTTCAAAGTGCTACGTTAACGGGCATCACGTATATCCAAAATACCGCAGATGGCATCCCAAAGATGGAGGGCGTTCGACAACGATCCGTTTTTGAGCGTTGGAGAGAGACAATCGTTCGATTATCGCACTAATGTGGACCTGTGTATTTTCATAAAATCATAAAGTATGCGGTATCAAGGCGTCAGGGTATGCAGGATAATATTAGCTATGCCAAAAGCCTTTTACTAAAGGAGAGAAAACATCCCATGCATAACACCATTAATAAACCACCTACTTAAGATTGTACACTTAAGATCCCTTTACATACTTAAATTGAGGTTGCTTCATTTAATGCTCAGATAGTTAAGAATTTCCAGTGTCCCCGAATTCTCGTCACTGGCAATACAGTCTTTTAAACATTTTTTTTTATTTATAAATATATTTAACAAATAACTAGTAATGGTATTAATGAGCGTTGCAAGTAGTGATATAATTAACTAGTGCCCATGAAGCTTCAGAAAACTTGACCACGGCGGGATTGGACAGTTTGGAACAATCGTTCTTTCGATTTTGATAGAGTTGTTAAACTGAAAGATTAACCTATCTTGTCTAATAAATATAGATGTTGAACGCAAATTCTGGATACGGCCAATGGACGAATTTTTTCGCTCAATCCTAGGATTGGACGTTTAAAAATGACCAAAGCTCGAAAGTTCTATTCAATTTTTGGATTCGGCCGTTTCTAAACAGCCAAACCTATGCAATTACTAAAACGCCAAAGTTGTAAACACAGTCGTTAGGTTATGTTAGGCTTTAAAAAAAAACAAATTTGGTAAGGTGGTCTTGATAATTTAAAATAAGTTTATAATTTCTGTCCGGTTCTGTTTGCATATTAATTAGATCCCCTTCCCTTTTAAATTCATACGTTTGCTAAAAATTGGGTGCGCGCCTCCTGCTCAGTTTGGTCGGGAAACCAAATAAAATGTTATTTCAAACGTTAGTAGTTTAGTAATTATTGAACAATACTAGGTTTGGCTGTTTAGAGACAACCAAAGCCCGAAATTGAATATAACCTCTGGCTTTGGTTGGTCATTTTAAAACATCCACATCTAGGATTGAGCAAAAATCCCATCCATTGGCCGTTTTCGGGATTTTCACCCAACATAGACACATTAAGATAAGAGAAGGGCAAAGTTTCCGAAAACTCCCTAAATTCAAATTTTTATCCCAAGCAATTTTAAAATAAAGTTTTTCAAAGTTGAATTGTATTTTGGATAATTCACCTCTTAATCTGACACATTTATATTATTATTATTATTAGCACCGCGTCTTACTACCCATTCGGGTTATACGCACTTACGCTAATGTGTAATGGTAGGGTGATTGTGAGATGAAATGGAGGACCTACAGTTTAACGTGGAATCCGAACCACGGTGGAGGCCTGGCATTCCCCACATTCACAAGATGTCTTGTCAGAGGTGAAGGAAGGGTTTGGTAATCAGATAAATCTGTGCCGGGACCGAGGATTGAACCCCGGCCACCAGCACAGAAGTCTGACACCTTACCCCTAGACCACCAGGTCTCCCTGCACATTTCTAATAGTATCAAATACATTCATGAAAATGAAATTAGTTTATTCCATTTGTCTCCCACCCTCCCCCCACACCACTTCTCCCTACCAGTTTGGATTATACACATTTTTAATAACGCTATTGTGGTAAGGATGAGGAAGGTAGAGTTTATAGTAAATTTACCCACTTTTGCACAGAGAAAGAGAGTGGGAAACCATTTAGGGAGAACCACTCTTAGTACATCTGACAAGGTTAGAACCACGATCTCCTCATCATCGGCAGTTTAGTTTGTTGCAAGAGTAGCTAGCGCCTTAGAGCATACGATCACTAGGGCGGATACTTGTGACAGTGACAATCACAGTAAATATTTGTTATTAAAACATGATGCAGTTAATTCATACTCTACATAGCTTTTGGCTACATTGATAAAGTGGTGACCTGGCGGACTAGGGGTAAGGTGTCAGACTTCTGTGCTGGTGGCCGGGGTTCAATCCTCGGTCCCGGCATAGATTTACCTGATTACAAACCCTTCCTTCACCTCTGATCAAGACATCTTGTGAATGTGGGGAATGCCAGGTCTCCACCGTGGTTCGGATTCCACGTTAAACTGTAGGTCCTTCATTTCATCTTAAAAGCACCCTACCATTACACATTAGCGTAAGTGTGTATAACCCGAATGGGTAGTAAGACGCGGTGCTAATAATAATAATAATAGTTTTGATAACGTGTTTGAAGTGTGTGTGTGTGTGTGTAATTTAGGACTGACTGACTGATAGAACTATTTCTCACAATAAAACCATTTCCTCCATTTTACGGTGTCAAGGCAGGAATGAAGAATGTAAAATAGGAAGTGTACCCGCATTTATGTGGAGGGAGAGTGAGAAACTATTTAGGAAAAATACCTACGCCCAGCCGGGATTCAAAACTCAACCTTCCCGTCCCCAGTTAACTCTACTGGTGACTTTGACGTTAGCCTGCGTGCTTACCGATGCGTATTAATTAGATATAAAGGTATTAATTTTACTTCTTTCTTCTGGCATAGTTAATTTCTAGTAAAGAGATGTTCCTTAACATCCATGGTTTAACATCTTGAATATTTATGCTTTACTAATATAGATATTTTACCTTTCGATACTAGTATTTAAAAAAAAATATCTATATAACTTTTTTCCAATATTTTTACTGATATTAGTACTAACCCTCCGGTATCAGATCGGTATCGAAAGAAACAACTCGGTGGCGTAGTTGGATAACGCGCTTGTCGTGCTGAGCTCAACTGCTGAGGACTGGGAGATCGTGGTTCGAATCTCGTTCGGGTGAACTGGGGGTGGTTTTTCCTACGTGGTTTTCCACTCTCCCTCCACGCAAATGCGGGTTCTCTTCCTCTAATTCAACCTTCCCAATTCCTACTCCATTAGCGTAATTAGTACTTAAAGCGTATAACCCGAACGGGTAGTAAGACGCGGTGCTAAATATTATTATTCACTCATGCTTTGATTAAATGTTTACCAGAGTGGACTGTGGAGGAAGGACAAATTACAATATTTCTCAACTCTCACTCATTTTCTGGATGACAAGCAAGAAGCAACTCTAGCATTCAATATATTTTAACTTATCATCATTCATAGCTGTTCATCTTTGTTTATCAACACAGCCGCCTGAATGATTAACATACGAGTGGGGCCCAGTCTACTTAACACCCTTCCCTTTATCAATGAGCATTCTCATCACCAACTAAATAAGCTTTTATAGGGTTCAATCATTATAATTTTCAGTATTTAAATAAATATGAAAATATAATTATGATGCAAAAGTTGAAATTATTATTATCTACTAGATAAAAAAAACATTTTTCCAGATTAAAATACTGCTATCGATATTTTTATATCGATACTAGTACGGCATCGACAATTTTCTTTCGATACTTTTAATGAGTACGGTATCGATATTTCTTTTTCGATACCACATCTCTAAGTGCATTCGAAAAGAAATCCAATAGGTCGATGGGAAATAAGTGTCTTACGATGGTTTGGACATGTTGAGAGGATGAATATGGATCTAGTGACGAACAAATATATGAAGGTAGAGTGTGTGGATCAAAAGGAAGAGGTAGGCAATGTAAGACGTGGCTAAATGTTGTAGATAAATGTGTCAAAAAGATATATTATTATTATTATTATTATTAGCAAAACGTCTTACTACCCGTTCGGGTTATACGCACGATATATTAATCATTTTAAGAATAAAATATGTATGAGTATTGTTGAAGCGAAGGGAGTATGTGAGAATAGGCAAGTGTAAATAAAGTTAGTGAGGATGGATTAAGTACGGAGTTGTTTTTTGAGCTATTTGAACAGTATTTTGCCTACCCCATAAGGGAACGGTGTGATAGGTATGTATGTATGATGATTATAAATAAGGATTGAAACTAATCATACAAAATATGAATACCACTACACAGAAACATAATTTTGCTTTCAATATAAATGTTTTTTTTTTAAAATTTGATAATTCTTGAGAATATTTTATAGTAGATCAATTTTTAACACCAAACTGAGGTTAAATTTATGGTAGAATTATTAATTAGGCCTAGTTAGAGATAATTTACAGATCATTCTATAAAATATGGACCAATAAAAACAAAGGTAGAGGATAAATATATAATATGCTGTTTATTATTGAAATATAATTTTTTTTCCAGTAAAAATATATTGTCTTTTAAGTTAATATAGAGGGACATAATAATAATAATATTAATAATAATAATAATTATTATTATTATTAGCACCGCGTCTTACTACCCGTTCGGTTTGTACGCACTTACGCTAATGTGTAATGGTAGGGTGATTGTGAGATGAAGTGGAGGACCTACAGTTTAACGTGGAATCCGAACCACGGTGGAGGCCTGGCATTCCCCACATTGACATAATTATTCCATTTAGATAAACAGTGAAATTTATACTTGAATATTATGATTAGAAAAAGTTTAATGGTTGTCTTACAATATAGTAGTTACAAATTTAAATAGCTTCTACATTCAAATTGAACTATTTTTACCTTCAGGTTTATGAAAAGACGCCAATCCACATTAATTGCAGTGATTATCTATTTACGATGTTATTCTTTACATACACAAAACTATGACAATTTGCTATTATAACTCACAACCGAGTTAAACTGTTTATGTTTTTTTTTTGTAACTCAATATCATCCAAGCAAAGTTAATGGTATCCACGCAATCATGAATATTTCATATTATTGTTATAATTTCAAAGAAGAGTTTATGACCGAACTTTTGAAATATATAGAACACTAGTGCTAGTACTAGTTTTCTTCAGTATTTTTCTATAATAAAAAGTTAAATGAAGGTTGATTTCCTGACAAATTAAACCATTATACTAACTTTATCATCAGATATCATATGAAAATCTTATAAATCGTCTGCCTTGTGTACAGGATAAAAACCCAACTGTTATAGGGGAGAACACATTTTTGAGATTAAATAAATATCAGGAAAGTGTAATATTTAACGGTCCATTGTGAATTTTTCTAATTTATTTTAGGCATGCCCCACATTAGAATAAATAAACACAAAACAAATTAAGACAAATTACATTTGATACGGCCCAATTATGAAACACTAAATATTAAAGTAGGTTTCCATACACACCTTTGCCCTATATTTGTTACTAGCTATAAAACCACTATTTTTTCAATTTAAATTTTGTTGAACCTCTCAGGGTATGCATTAAGCAGACACAGGTGATTTAGTCTACATTGCCTCATCGTGGAGCGCAGATAGTTTTTTATGCGTCCAAGCATTGAAAACCTTCTTTCTGCAGTAGCTAATGTAGCTAGTATCACTAATAGAGTTTTCAAAATATCTTCAGTGTATGCTACAAGCACTTTTTATTTTTATTATATTAACTTTGTGAACTTTGAATCTTGCCTCAATTAGATCTTTAAAATATCTAAAAGTTTTATTATATTATTTTGGAGGGGGGTGGGAGTGGGAAATAATACTTTTTACCCCCTAATTTTTTTTGGGGGGGGGAAGGGGGGGGTAAAATTTACTCCTGTACCTCCTCAGTTCCTGTGCCACTACACATGAATAATGAATTTCAAAATTTGGAAGAGTGAGTAATGTGTATGAGTGTACAATTTACAAGGTAATGATCAATTCCCTAGGCTCGACACTATTTATCTACACATGGAACTTGACATACAGTTTATATCATGTTACTTCAGAAAAAGTTTATATATTAATCTATAATGCAAACAAAATGGCAATTTTATCTCTAAGTGCTAACTTTCCTCGCAATTATAAATAGAAAACAAAGTGTTAATAATTAGACCAATATATTACATAATGGTTAATGAAAGTCAACATGACGTAATGGTTATCCATATTACTATACACGTCACCTAATTTAACCTTCTATTATACATATCAAGCTTACCTCCCATTGTTCCGCTATGGCTCAGCTTTAATATAGGGCCATAGTGCAATTTTTTAAGGTAAGACTTCTACCTCTCAGGGTAAACGAAGGGTACAAGTAGATTCATAATTATTGGTCAGATCGAATCCAAGCCTTTGGGTAAACGCTCTTGGTAAGATTAAATCAAGCACGTGTTCCTCCAACACACCTGGGAGAGTTCGATATGTATAGCATAGCAAACACTTGTTCCACTATGATCAGACCAGATCACGCTTAAAGTTACCGGAAACAATTAAGCGCATCACAAAATGTCTCCTCAAGTCTAATCTAAAAATTAACGTAATAGACCACTTCTGTTTAGATAAATCAACTTTTTTAAATGTGAGTTTAATCTGAGAGAGTAAACACGCGAGATTATAACGAATAGAGCCAATATTTGCTAGATTACTATTTTTATCTTTTTTAGAACCTTAACTAACGCTCAAAAAATGAGTGATCCAATATACGTGCAAACATGTTAACAGTATTATTATTATTATTATTATTATTATTATTATTATTATTATTAGCACCGCGTCTTACTACCCGTTCGGGTTATACGCACTTACGCTAATGTGTAATGGTAGGGTGATTGTGAGATGAAATGGAGGACCTACAGTTTAACGTGGCATCCGAACCACGGTGGAGGCCTGGCATTCTCCACATTCACAAGATGTCTTGTCAGAGGTGAAGGAAGGGTTTGGTAATCAGATAAATCTGTGCCGGGACCGAGGATTGAACCCCGGCCGCCAGCATAGAAGTCCGACACCTTACCCCTAGACCGCCAGGTCACCCGTTAACAGTGTTGAACTAAGCTGGTCGAACTAGGCATGTTCTGGTCTGAGCGGAACCGGTATTTGCGTTGCTCAGAGATGCGGTATTGCGGATATATGCACTGTGGCTGTGGGGTTGCAAGCTATTGTTTTGTTTGCTGGTTCACATGCAGCGTTTGTTTGCTCACCTGACTCGTGCGTGAAGACCGCCTGACACACAGAACACGGCCACATCCTTAGCGACGTAGTGAGCTGCGACGTCTCTGGATGGCACGCCAGATGTTTGCGAAGACTTCCCTCGTTCACGTAGTGTTTCCCACAGACGGGGCAGGGATGATTGGCTGTCCGTCGCTTCGCTAAATACGGACCGGCACGGGGGATAAGAAACCAACGGTCAATGCAAAGGCAAGGAGAGCAAGGGATATGACATCGCATCAAGCAGAATATAACCATAACACAGCATTGCACCAGTCGGAAACATTGTGGGGAGAGGCTTGCTTTACTACGGAGCTACGCATCTTTTAAAAGGAGGTGTAACTTATTGAGCTGCTAGAAAATAGTGTTGTTTAATATTAGGGAATAATTTGAATTAATTGAATAAACAATTATTTTTTATGGCATTTGACTGGTCTAATGCAATTTTCTTGAATATCTAAACCAATATGTGAATTGGCATTGATTCCATTTTAAGTCGTTTCGTTTCCTTTATGGATATTAAATTGTAACCACAGTTTAATATTTTGTTTACACAAACTTGTGTGAAAGGATAAGCTGATACCGTTTTAAAAATTGTGTTATTTAAGAAAATATTTATTGAAATTTTGCCGCATTTCTTAAAGGCGCTCAGGTAATAATTCAATTTAATTCCCTCGTTGAGATAATTCACTAAATTTGGCTCTGCAGTTGGTAAATATAAATTTAATTTAATAAAAATCTCAGACATTGATGAATGAAAAACTTTATGTTATTTTATCATGGGTAAGCTAAAAATATATCTATTTATTTGTATTATATATTTAAAATGCTTAATAAACATATTTCAATATTAATATTTAGGGATTAATAATAAATACTATATGCCATACATGATTAGAAATCTAGTTTATCCAAATGTTATTTAGATTGAGTTACCGGTGTCTGCTTTGATTTATGTAAATGAGGTATATGCCCACCACACACGTACGTCTATGATTTATGCCTTTTTATTAAATACCCATGAACTAGAATAAGGTCTAAAATGATATTCCAAATCATATATAGCATCTGTAAGCGCACATAATTTATATTATTAATATTTTGACTGCTCAAGTCATTTGAAAAGTTTGAAAATGAACTTAAAATTGGGGTGTTTGTAATCATGTTCTAGAAAATATAGCTGTTTGTTAGGACGTTCCAAAATTCGTGCATAATGGCTTTAATGTTTTATTGAAAAAAATTAAATGGAAACTGTGTCAAGAACAAATATCGTCATAGTACAACAGCTTTGAGAGAAACGCAGTTGAAGATAGTAAAAATCGAGATTGTGACAAAAAGAAGCAATTACGCTTCTAAATTGTGTTTCATATTATTTGAAAAAAAAAAAAGGAAAGGAAAAACATTCTCTTATGCCCAGCACAGTAACAGTGTTTAATTTTTTTTAGCACCATGTCTTACAACCCGTTCGGTTTATATCTCTATGTACTAATTACGCTAATGGCTTTAGGGATTAGGAAGGCTATATTTAGAGGAAGTGTATCCGCATTTGCGTAGAGAGGGAATGAAAAACCGTTTTGCTAAAACCACCCTTAATACACCCGACCAAGATCCGAACACCAACCTCCCCGTCATTAGCGGTACTGTCTACTGCGAGAGTAGCGCGTTAGACCATGTGGACACCGAAGTGGGTGCTATCACTATTAAACATGTTCTTAAACAAAATAGTTGCAGTTGAAAATAATGCCTTGAAACATGAACATATTTTAATTTTAATTTTTGTTATAGTCATAAATACATGATTAATATGAAACATTAAACAGATCCATTACTCTTTTTGGCTAGAGTAAGGAAAAAAAGCAAGCTAGTTAAACAGTCACCTAACTCTCGGAGATTGGATGGCTGCTAACGGCAGTTTTTACCATTTTGTCTTCTGCTATTGTGAATATAGTGTATTTATTCAAAAATTTTGCTTTTGTAAATATTGTATTATATTTATGTATAAATTATTATTATTATTATTATTATTATTATTATTATTAGCACCGCGTCTTACTACCCATTCGGGTTGTACGCACTTACGCTAATGTGTAATGGTAGGGTGATTGTGAGATTAAATGGAGGACCTACAGTTTAACGTGGAATCCGAACCACGGTGGAGGCCTGGCATTCCCCACATTCACAAGATGTCTTGTCAAAGGTGAAGGAAGGGTTTGGTAATCAGATAAATCTGTGCCGGGACCGAGGATTGAACCCCGGCTGCCAACATAGAAGTCCGACACCTTACTCCTAGACCACCAGGTCACCTAAGATATTAATAATATTACTAGTGCGCTTGTTTGTCTTCAACTCAAATACTACACTGAAATAAATTACCAATAAAAATGAAAGATGTTTTATAACAGTTAAGTAACTATTTTTGAAAATCTTTAAGTATGAAAGCTATACTTTGTGGAGGAGGTAGGAGGTGATTGTTTACTTTTAGTCTCAAATAAATGGAACACATTAGAAACATAGTCGTGAAAGTAAGTTTTAATAAAGACAAATAATATAAAAATGATTTCAGACATGGTCATGAATGCTCCTTCCCAAATTAAATTCAAATATGATAGTTTTAATAGTGATACTCTTTGATAAAAATGATTATTGCCTAGCTTGGGATAAGACTTGACAAGGGTAGGTGAGAGGAATAACACAGACACTGCCTGGAACCAACATTTCTGGTTAATTGATCAACAACTGTCTTTAAAAATAACCCATTTAAATTTTAGAAAGTGCCTAAAAGAAAGAAAGATTTACGTAAGGGCTTGTATTATTTATTACTCGATTAACATAATTCATCATGGAAGGTCAAGTGTTTAGTGTTTATTGTTAGGTTTTAATGTGATGGCTAAGGTTATTTTGTTAATATTGTGAATTACAAGAGAAATGCCAAGACACAATATATTTTGGTGGCTGCATTGACTGTTTATAATGGCCAGAAAAAAGTCAGTAAAGGGTGAAAAAAAAAAGAACCACCCATTATTTCTCTTTAAAACCTTTATTTTGGAACCCAGAGTAGTATTCGAAGGCTAGAATGTCTTCCTTTGTTTTTTTAGCTGTGTATTTAAAAAAATATATATCAATGAGGATACATCCCATGAAGCTATTACTAATACATGTTTTGAACATCCTCTCAATTGAAATAATGGTATGATCAGTTATATAAAACGAATTGCTACTAAGTCAACTCCCCGTGATGTACCTTTAATTCAAGTAAAATTTTCTAGAGCTTTTTTTTAAGCAGCTACAGCTATTTTCCCTCATACATGGAGTTAAATTCAGCATTATCATACAGTGTTATGCCGAGTGATGCATCACTTTTTGAACTACAATAAATATCTCAGCATATTAAATACTGTTAGCATTCAACATATTATTTTTATAAATATTTATCTTAGAATTACAGTACCAGTAAGAAATGTCTTCAATATAATACTTAAGAAATAATAAAATTGATAACTTATATGTCATTAGTAAAAGCAAGATACAGTAATTGGAAATTGTATTCTTGTAAATAAATTGAGAAAAAGATTAATATATATATGAACGTAAGTTATTTACTACAACTTAACTATTCACATATTAAAATACAGTAAAGTTATTGAAAAATTTCTATAAATTAACGATTCAACTAAACTAGGGTTGTAGTATTTAATAGGTATTTAGTTTGACCAAGAATTGGCTTAAGGAAAAAAATAATCTAATTAGAGTATTTACGGGTTTCTTTGCTGATATTTTTTCAACTCTCATCATTGAGTAAAGAAAATTTGTTTTAATAGTGGTAAAGGGCAGATATAATGTATTCTCAATATGATTTGTTCACAATTTAATAACATTTTATTATAATATACATGATGTTCCGATTTATGCGGGCAGTAACTTGGGTGTGATTAGTAGACCTAAAAAAACACAGAAATTGTTAATTGCCCTTCTTGATACACGCCTCTTAGTGTATCTGCAGCCCTGCCTGTGTATAATCAGTGATACGTCACTTACAAGAGGTGCAACAGGAGTGTATTAACAATTCCAGCAAGATCCAGCTTATATTGGGAACCATCTAACATAAAACATATGTTCATAAGGATATTTTGTGTTGTTTTGGAGTCTACTTACTTCCCAGATAAATTGGAACACCCTGTGTATAAAGATAGCCTAGTTTTGATTTTATTTTCAGATCTGTTCATTCATTGTAAAAAAAAAAAAATGTGAAGGTTAATCAGAACTAAATTTAAATGTTAAATTATCACGTTTATGCTAGATAATAGAATTAAAATTTAATTAGTCAAACTATCATAGGCTATTTAGCTATTTTTAATTTACTACTCAATTTCAATGATAAGATTAAATTATAAAATGATCAAATTCTTTGTATGCCTAAGCATCCACTGTGATTAGCAATCTGATCGATACGTTGCAGCTAATTAGGCTTTGAACAGTTTAGCACGGCGAAGAAGCGTCAGATAAAATGAAAACTGTAAAACAAATTCAGGGTTGTGTGTTTTCTAACATAATTTTCTAGTTTCAAAATATAAAAATCAAATTGAAAAAATAAAATACCACATTTCATTAACATTATTTAGTCCTGTAAGTTGGCTGTACCAAATAACGCCACCTTTAGCTGTGATGATTTTTTCACAATTTTTTGTATTTTATCTGTTAACCTGAAATTTTACCAAGACATGCGTGGGACATATACAAATTATAACCAATAATAAAATATTAAATAATTTTTGAATATATAAGTAAATGCATTTTTAATTGACAATTTATGTTTAAGTGTTGTCATAAAGGGCAGGGGAATCATATATAGCAATTATTTATGATATTAAAAACTATATTGAAAATAATTGATCGAATTATCATCGTTTTTAAAAAGGCTATAAATAAAATAATTATATAAACATTAAAAAATTATTATATGATTGATTTTTTTTATCACCGCGTCAAACTACCTGTTCAGTTAAACACATATATGAAAATTACTCTAATGGGATAGGGATGAGGAATTAAGTATTTTAAAGGAAATATACCTGCATTTGCTTGGAAGGAGAAAGAAAAAATCATTTAGGAAAACCACCCTCAGTAGACTGGACCGGGATTTTAACGCCTTTTCTTGACATTTTCCAGAACATTAGTGGTGGAGATGAAAACAATAAAGTTAAAATTGTATAACATTAATATATATTGCGTTACCTTCATCCTTAAGCTTAACAACGCTTACTAAGCTTGAGTTGAGTATGTTCATTTATAGGAAATGTAATTATCTAGTTTTTACTATGAGCCCTGTGTACCGAATGTTTCAAAACTTTGTATCATATTGTAGACACGCAAACCTATCTAATTGCACCGAATAAATAATTTTTGGAAATAAAATTCCACTTAATGGCGATATTTGGCTCAAAAACCTTATATACATTTGTACAAACATTTTAGATACGTTTCAAAAAGTTGTGGTTAAAAATTTCACTATCAGATTTTTAAAAATATTATATTGTTTGTACACTCCGATTACCATGAAAGGTAGAAATCTTATCGTGACTGATTACAATATTGACCTTTATTATTATATACAATGCAGCTTACTCATCCAAGATAAGCCCATTACTTTTAAGTGGAGACGGGGTATAAGCATTATCCATTATTAGAATAATAGCGAGTCTCATTAGAAAGCTAAGGCCATCAATACAGTCTTCCATACAAACTTAGTTTTCTTCACCTCAAAATAATTAATCCAGTAGTTTCTGTCTTGAGAAAAATCACTAATTCATTAGATAACCTTAAGATATGGTGTTTGTATCCTGGTCTAATCCTTAAGTTGACATTCTTTAAACAGAACGATAGTGGTTAGGAGTTCACTGCAATTGAAAGGTTCCATTTGCTAAGTGCCCTTAGACGTTAAAATGTCTGGATGTCCTACAATTCTAAAACAATTTAGCGTTTATGATTTATTACATTATACGTTATTTTAAATTGTGTATAGTTGAGAGCATTCCCAAGTCGATAATATTTCAAGTCACTACGTCACGAACCCTAGGTCGCAAGTATTGACGCACTCCTAGTATGGATATGCGGGGAACTCGTACGTTAACATGGACAGGAAATATACACTAGATTTGTAAATAGTGCTATTTTGGTGTTACACTATGGGGGTCAAAGACTACACAAAATGGCGCTCTTTTGATGTACCTACCCTGTGAGGTTATTCCAAAAGCTAGCATACAAATTAGGTCTATGAGCTTTCAGTGCTTAGCCCAAGCACACGTCTTTGTCTAGCTCTTAGCTAGGAGTCTTTGTGACAACACTAATCCACAGCCCAAACCACATTTAAATACTAGTTTTCACAAGCCCCCAGGAGCCAACACAGGATGGAATGACATTGACCTTCAATATGTCTCTTACTGTCCAATCATGAAATAACCTATGTCCAGTGAGAACTAGTGTTTGTGCTAGCGTGTTGTCTTAGCAAATTCTACACAACCTAAATATGGCTATAGAATTAATATAAAATGAGAGATCAGATTATTTGTTTGGTTTTTTTAATTTGATTTCTAAGAGATGAAACTTTTTTATTTTTGAATTAAATTTTATGTTTTGAATAACCAATATTCTGAGAGTTAGCATTCCAAATAATTCAAGTTTTTATATTTTCACATTCCTATTACGGTATTCCTTCAATTTCATTTGTGTTTTATTTGGTACTTCTCAACCAACTACACAGATAAGCTCTTACCAATACCTAGTGTGGCTACCAAACCCTTACTACTCTAGACCTTTGGTAGTATCAACAATTATTATAAGAGTGCAATCTTCAGTTTAAGCACTCACATCTAGATTCTAAACTATACCTATAAACACAGAATTTGGCAGAAAAGGCTGATGGCTTCGATAAGTTCCCAACACATGTCATCTCAAAAAATGGGAATGTTGATGGACCTTTAATCCTGTGATCTAACGCCTGCGACTACTTCTTCTGGGGATATCTTAAGAGCAAGGTCAATGCCAATCATCCAAGGAGTATCGAGGAATTTAAGCATAATTTAAGAACTGAACTGCATAAACAGCCACTGAGATGACACAAAAATTAATAGGAAAACTTTGCTTCTGTTTACGATGGGTAAATATTATCATTAGACGGCATATTACTGACGTAATTTTTAAGAAGAATATGGTATGTTGGAAATTATTAAAAATATCATAATACAGTTTGGTAAATAAATTGAGGCAAAAAATTGTTATATTATATTTGTGTGTTATTCGTATTTCAAAACTGTAGGCTTTATTTGCCGGATGTTCTAAAATTGCTCATGCTTTGAGTCAACAATGAAGGTCTAATGACCTTTGTACACCCAAGCACATATTTTGGGCACACATTGAACATTAAATTGGTCACTATAAGAACATACATAAAGTACTCAATGTAATATTTTTGGCACATTGCAATCATTAACATATGTTGTTGAACATTAACTCTACCACTTCAAGAATATACAGTATCAAGTATTTTCATGCATTCCGTTGGATATTAATGATATTGTAATGATCTGATATAATTATGTACTATTCTTTATATGTATGATATTGACTCAACTTTATGTGAGAATTTGACAACTAACCAAATAATAGTTCTAATTTTGTCTTGCCTTAACTTAATAATCTGTTGTAAGTAGTTACTTACTGACACTAAGTACATCCCTAAGCTGAGCTATTCATCATACCCTAAATTTCTGTGATCTCATACTCACACTAGATTGAGAAGGGAAGATTATCTTGTACTGATCTGACAATACTCTATCAATCACTACTAGACTTAGTTTGATACCAATTTGTCAACCTTTTTCAAAATAGCCTGATATCAATATATCAATCTCTATTCGAACTATTCTTATATCATTTTGTCAATCTCTATTCAAATCATTATGATAACAAGTTGCCATATTCTACTCAAGTTAGTAATCTAACTTAAACAATATGTATCATCATCATCATCATCATCAATTGATTCCAGCCTGTGGCCGGGTCAGTTTAGTAAAATGGCTCCATCTTCCTCTATACTTTCAACACTCTTCCTCCTTTGATTTCTTCCATTCTTCTCCTCTCACTTGAACACTTTCTGTTATATGCTCCACCCATCTTTTTCTTAGCCTCCCTAGCGGTATTTTATCTACATACTTCATTTCCAACATTTTCTTCAGCATCTTCTCTTTTTTTATTCTCATGACATGCCAATACCATCTCAGTCTTGCTTCCTCTACTATCTCATGTACTCCATATACACCTACTCTTTCCTGGATAACTTAATTCTTAATCTTGTTTCTCCTTGTGACAGCTAGCATGCTCCTTGCATACTTCATACCCATGGCCTCTACTTTCCTTGTCTCTTTTACATTCAATGTCCATGTTTATGCTAAACAATCTACAGAATGACTCAAAACTCTCTGCACAAACTTTAACGGGATATAGGAAATTCGAAAAGAAATCTTATTCATTGGCGAAAGTATGTCCACAGACGTCATCCTTAGGAGTTATGGGGCGCTGTTGGTATATGAATGAAAGGCAGAAAGTGCGAACAACATTTTTATTTACATCAGTTTTACAGCAGTTGCTCAAAGGGGCGACCGCCAACAGTAATGCATGCCTGCCTGACAAGTTGACGCATTGAGTGCCATACAATTTCAAAGATTCCCCAGCCTCTCATATGCTAGATCCATCTCCGCCATCTCAGAGCACGTCAAGTGCTCCATGCTAAACGTACGAAGTCCACATTACGAATTACGCCAGTGAAAAATTTCATTCGACGCGCCGGCCCTCTAGCACCAAAGGGTGACGTCTGTACACATACACCTTCATTAACGTAAAAGGTTGTTTTATCTCCCATTAAAGTTTGTACAGAGAGTTTAGAATTGCCCTTTATTTACTTATGCATAAACTAGATTCTAAATATGATTTATACTACACCGGAGATAGCACATTTAATTAATACTAGTTGTCCCAGCAGAAAAATTCACCCTCTTACTAAACAAAACAATCATTTTAAATTTTTATATAAATATGAATAACAAGATTATAACATTAATTTCTAAATTGAATACAAATTTATTTGCTAAACAAAACTACATTTATTATAACAAATTGTATACTTTAATAATGGAGTTAAATTAATAAGCTATATTTTAATTAGTTAACTGTTCAGGTACATAAATTAGAGAACCTCTTTATAAACAACCTTGATAGTGTAAAACACTGCTCTTTATTAGTTAATAATAGTTTTACGTCATTAAATTAGTGGACTCAGCTGAATGCAGCGTCTAATTGCCCACTTACGAAAGCAGCGTGGGGCAATAATAACACAACTTTGTTAAAAGTTTGACCTTGACTCTTATTAATGGTCATGGCAAATCAACTGTCAACGGAAACCACACATTTGCACTTTCTTTGAGCTTCATTTTGTGCTTGGGCAGTCCGCTTACTTCCAGACTGTTTAAGGACTCCGTGGGAAAGTGTAGTTGTTTACTCATATCGTCGCTATAAACAACGTAGTTATTGAAATAACTCTAAATATCGCAAGGCGATTTCAATCGAATTTCTCCTATATAATTTGCGCAGTATTTATTTTTTGACCCAAAATTGCCTTGTCAATGATTGAAATATCAGTCATGGTTTGTTCTATCATTTGTCCATCTGCGAAATCTACCAAACTGCTTGTTCATAGCAGATTATTGCTGAATTGGACAAGATGAGGAGCAAAATATGTAGCTCCAAACAATGTTTTGTTGCCAACCTAAAGTAAAAACAAGGCAAATTCGTGTTAGCCTTCAGAAACTCGCATTCTAGTCATAAGGCGAAATTGTGTAAATTTTGGCCAAAGACGGTGGCGCTTCAGGCAAACTCCCACTGATGCAATTTTGCCACTGTGCTTGACAAAAGTCACCACATATCAGTAACACTTTCCCTCCGAATGGGATAGGTTTTCTACCATCACTTGCTAAATCGCGAAATAATCGATCAATAGTATAAAGTGCAGTGATTGGAGTCATGGGAGCTTCATACAAGATGATGATTGTGTTTGATATTCTGATAGCTTGTGCAGTGTCAGGTTTGATGCCATAGACAGAGCTATCATGCATTGGATTGGACAACTTATAAATACTGTGCATAGTACGACCACCATCAAATAAACTTGCTGCAATTCCAATAAATACAACAGGAAGGCAGTCAGTCTAATCCTTCTGAGCGAACTTTTTCCATTATTGTGCGTTGGAAATAAGTTTTTCTAAGGCCAGTAGGGGCATCAAGGTAAAGCATTTTTTCGTGTATATATTGGTTATGGCTTCAAGTATTTTGTCAATTACATAACGGTGTTATTAATTAGCTTGATCATACAACTCACGATATATATTGTCGTTATTCAAAGCATCATAATAATTTTGATTACTTTGTAATAGTATCGTTGGTATTGGCGATCCCATTGCCTTACATGATGGGTTGTGTGTAAGCAAAATGTTTTCAATATCTAACAATGCGTGATTATTTTCTTAAGCAACAGTAATCTCTCTTGCGTTATTTTCAGACAAAGATTCCTTAAATTCGCCCCATATAGCTCTTGCATTATTTGAAACGTTTTATCCACATACATATCCAAACGATTCCCTTAGTTGACGGGAGCGATTAATAGCAATTGCCTCTTTAATGGTGTCAAGCCATTAGTTTTCCTCGGTTGCGATACCTAATGTGACTGCAGCTTCTTGGAATGTTTTATATTGACGTGCATTGATTATTAAAAGGTTTTCGAATAACTTGCGGCCCCATATGTAAAGGAGAAGAAGGCTTAAATGAAATATTTAATTATATTTTGGGTTATCCATGTAGAGTCGGAACAACATATTTCCCGTGCCTCGCTAACTTGGAGCCCGTGGTTCATTACTGTCTTTTAAACAAAATATTATGGAATATGTGTGTAGAATAGTCCGTTTTCAATGGTGTTCGACTGAGTGTATCTAAACCCACCTTGTAGGCTTGTGTATCGTGGATTTGCTAGGGCTTGCATTTCAATACATTCTCAAAATATTAATGTTTGTTGATTTGGTAGAGAACAATCCAAAGACATGAAAATACATTTCATGTTCGAGAATGATCCACACAGCTTAAATTAAACTCACCCCTTTAACATTTAAAAGGCTGTGAATTTCATCGTAATAGACTTAATTGTTAGAGGTGTTTGAAATAAATAAAGTGAACAAAAGCCTTTGTAAATATATTTATACAAACATTTGATATTTTTAACAATTGTGCAAAAATAACAGGTCAGTTAATTGAGTTAAGATAAATTTATTTATTTTGAAATTTCTCTTGAATATTTGGAGAGAAAAGTATAGTGATAGTAAAAAAACAAACGAAAATGAGATTTTAATCAATGAAACAAAAAAAAAGTGTTCGTGATTTCATTTTTCTGTGTATCTGTGTCTTAATCTCAGCCTAAAGCCGAAACTATTTTGCCAATTGGGCTCAAACTTTTTATGTAGGGTTTTCATGAAATTCTAGGAAATTCAAGGGAATTTTGGAATAAATTAACAAACCCAAAAATTAAGGCTAGTTTACTAAAGAGTGAAAATAGAAAAAAAAACAACTATTTTCTCAAAATCCACTTTAAAGGTTTTGATTGGTTTACATTGTAACATACAAAAAATTGCAACTTTCATTTTCACATGAACCTTACTTTATATAAGTGGACATTTCTAATTTTAGTCATATCTCAGCAACTATTTGAGATACAATTGTTAAGTAGTATTAGTATTACTAAAATAAAAAATCCTTACTTTTAACTATATTATTTTATAAAATAAATAGTTTCTTTGATATGATCAAACGTATTAATTTTCATGCAACACTTTGAAAAAATAAATTATTGATGGTTATGCTCTTTGGTGGACAGAGATGTTCCTCTTTTCTCAATGTTTCTACTGTATAGCCGTGCATCTTATTTCATCTATTCTCTTAGTTGAAGTATTTCTGCAACTTTATGCTATCTCGTTTCATAAATCTTACGAGTTTTGATAAAATTCCTTTTTTCTTAAGAAACTGTAAAGTCTGTGCTGTGCACCGTACATCATTTATTAATTTTAGAAAATATTTTAAATACGTTCAATAAAGAAAAAGTAAAAAAAATCTAAGATAAATGTATTTAATTTTAATATATTTTAATTAGGTTAATAAAATAAAATAAAATGGAAAATGGGATGATGGAATTATGAAACCAACCCGTTGAGAAGCGATAAATGGGTGATAAACTGGTCTTGGCCATCTATATTAATAAAATGAAGAGTTTGTGCATCTGTGTGTCTGTCTTGTATGAGGATTGAGCGATCGATATCTATCGCAAGTAGAGGTCTGAAAATTAATAGCCTTTGTTCACAAACATGTACACCTGGAAGGCTTGATTTTAATATATATATATATATATATATGAATATTTTTAATTAATTAAAAACAGAAAAACTGGAGATATATCTCTACTAGATGGATTTAGTACTACATTTCATACAGTTGTGCAATGTGGGTTATGGTAGCCCATGTGCACGAACTTGTGCAGCTGGAGGCCAGAATTTTAAAATTTTGATTATATTTCCTTTGTATCCCTTTTACCCTTAATCGGCCTTTAAAGCCTTTTTACTTTCTTTTCCCTTCAGGCACACTTGCTCCTTTTTACCTTTTAGACCTTTATGCTCTTTCTACCCTTTTGGCACTTTTTACACTTTTTATACTCTTTATTCCTTAGCTTCATAATATGTATTTTTATTATATCTACTTTTTACCTTTTTTGTCCCTTTTTATCATTTTACACCTTTTTACCCTTTTGACATTTTACCCATTTTTTCCTTTCCTTTTTAAATAATATTTTTGTCATTTTTACCCTTTAATAATTTTAATCCTTGTTCATACATGTAAACATTTCACATCCATTTCTACCCCTTAAGAATTTGATTGGTTTTACATCTTACTTTTTTTTCTTTTTGCACTTTTGACATTTTTTGACACATTTTTAACCTGTTTACCCTAAAATATTTCTACAGGGCTAAGCTGAGTACTGAATAAAAAAAAGATGTAAAAGGTGCCAAAAGTGCCAAATTGGTAAAGAGTGTAAGAATTAAGTATATATTTTTTAAATAAAAGAGTAGTAAACACTGTTAAAAGGTGTAAGAGGGCATAAAGTGCCAAAAGTGCTACATTATAATAAAAAGGGCAAAAGGAGCAAAAAATGTTATAAATTGCAAACATAGTTATTTGGTTCTGAAAATTGAAAAATGACACCTGGACACGGGAATCGAACCCGGGACCTTCGTCTTAGTACGCCAATGCTCTTACCACTGAGCTATCCAGGATTCGTCCCGTGCCCATGGTCATTCTTCACTCATAGTTTAAGGCAGAGTCTTTGATGGACGTGCGGAAGTCGTCAGCTTATGAACATGTGATTATCTAAGATCACAGCCATCAGACAACGCAGCCATTAGCGACTCGGTAGTTGGCATATGTAATGCAGCCAATTAACATAAGAGCATTGGCGTACTAAGCCGAAGGTCCCGGGTTCGATTCCCGTGTCCAGGTGTCATTTTTCAATTTTCAGAATATGATATCTATAAGGTGAATTCCTCACTAAAATGCATCAACAATAGTTTCGGCTATTGGTTTCATTAATATATGCAATCCTGTACAATTATATATATAATTGTCAATTGGCAGCAAAATCGCCAACTACCGAGTCGCTGATGGCTGCGTTGTCCGATGGCTGTGATCTTAGATAATCACATGTTTATAAGCCGACGACTTCCACGCCAATCTCAGACTCTGCCTTAAACTATGAGTGAAGAATGACCATGGGCACGGGACGAATCCTGGATAGCTCAGTGGTAAGAGCATTGGCGTACTAAGCCGAAGGTCCCGGGTTCGATTCCCGTGTCCAGGTGTCATTTTTCAATTTTCAGAATATGATATCTATGAGGAAGTATCCTCCTAAAATGCATAAACAAATAGTTTCGGCTATTTGTTTCATTAATAGTTATTTGGGTTGAAAGTAAATCAAATAAAAATATAAAGTTTATAAAGAATAAAAGGAGTAGACAAAAAGTATAAAATGGTTAAAAAAGGGCAAAAAGGTGAATAATCTACAATTTAAATTTTTTTTTTCTTCTAGTGACTTTTTTACTCTTTTAATTCTTTTTACAAATTTTACCCTTATTATTTATTCCTTATACCACCCTTTTTAAAATTGATAAAATTTATCTTTTACTCTTTAGCCCATTTCACATTTTTTAAACCTTTTTAACCCTTTTAGTTTAAAATAATTGTCCCGGGCAAAGCCGAGTATTTCATGCTAGTAGGGTTAATAAAAAAAAATTAGCATACAATATTTAATGATGAAACTGAAATCAATGTGTTGAGACGCAAGACATGAATGATAAACGGGTTTGGGTCATTTAGTAATAAAACATAGGCTTTTTATCCCAAATCCTCCTGCAATTCTGAGCTGATTGTATGTAACCTTTGAGATAATAATTTTTCCGTTTAGCCGTGCAGATTTGCAACTAATGGTCCTAATTTTAAGATTTATACTCTGGAAATTTTTAGTTTACCTTTTATATATTCAAAAACTTTATGATATATAATCAATAAAAAAAAAATCAAATCAAAATTTTGAAATTCCGATTCGGATTGAACATATTTATGTACAGGGGCTACTAATTTTTAAATTTCAGACCTGTGCGTGGGATAGATATCGAGCAACGATCATTTGAAACAAACTCTCCATTTTATTAATAAAGATACATAATATAATGTATGGAGTATGAAAAATAGGTATGTAGTAATGATTTGTCCCCGCTTATGAAAATGACTTAAAAATGAAAGCTATATTAATAATATCTACTGTATTTTCATATTTCAGTGGACTGAGATTGGAAGATATAAAACCAAGTCTTTTTTAAAATGTTATCGTGGTTAACATTTTGTGTCTTTTTATACAAATCATTTATCTTAAGTCTCATTTAATATGCTTGATATTTTCAACTTAATAATTGTCAGCCTGGATATGCACCTAATAACTTTGAAATAATAAATTGAATTATACCAAACATGGAACACTTTATTGGCTTCCATCAGGACCACTCGGTTGTTTTACTTAATTAATAGGCATCATTTTGGGGACAAGAGTGTAAACATAAAATAAAAACAAAATTTTTTTTCACTCCAAAAGGTAGTTCAGATAACATTAATACCCGGGTTTTGGTAAAAAAGTGGCCCCAATTGATACAAACTGACTTTGTACACTCAGTTTACTCTGAAATGTGACAAGGTTAACTTGATGGGTTATAATATGACACAGCTTATAAGAAAGAGGCATAGTTTATTCAGGATAAACATAGTTTACTTGTGTGTGAGTGTAAGCATATACAATAATTTTATTATTTACTTGTAGGATAAATGTCTAAAAAATATAATTACTTTCTTTTAGCACCGTGTATTACTACCCATTCAGGCTATACGTCTATGTACTTCATACACTGATGTGTTAAGGATTAACAAAGTTTAATTTAGAGGAATTGAACCCGAATTTTTTGTGTAGAGAGAGAGAGTGTAAAACCATTTAAGAAAAACCACCCTCAGTGCACTCGACCGGAATCTAACCTCTGTCTTTCCATCTTTGCTGGTCTAGTCTATTGCGAAATTAGCGCCTTTGACCATACGGCCACCGAAGTGGGTGTCAAGTAATTAATCTATTGGGCTGAGATTTAGTGTAACTAGACATAGACCTACATATGAGGCATACCGAATGAAATAATTATAAAATTGATAATTATTAATAAAAATAACTATTAATATTTAATTGAAATATTAATATTATTAATTTATATTGACAGTGATAGTACGTATGTATTAACATTATAACTATATATAGGAATTAATAATACATATTAATAATAATAATAATAATCATTATTATTATTATTATTAGCACCGCGTCTTACTACCCGTTCGGGTTATACTCACGCTAATGTGTAATGGTAGGGTGATTGTGAGATGAAATGGAGGACCTACAGTTTAACGTGGAATCCGAGCCACGGTGGAGACCTGGCATTCCCCACATTCACAAGATGTCTTGTCAGAGGTGAAGGAAGGGTTTGGTAATCAGATAAATCTTTTACCGGGACCGAGGATTGAACCCCAGCCGCTAGTACAGAAGTCTGACACCTTACCCCTAGACC
>CABFVX010001365.1:89122-113838 GCA_902151425.1 Timema shepardi | reverse complement strand
GCGTGGTTTGCCCATTCCCCCTCCCCTTTCTTGCCGTGCGTGGTTGGCTGCGCACGGCCTCGTCGCGCCGTGGCGCGTCTGGTTTAGTGGCTCGTCCACTCACTCTGGTTTAGGATTCACGCCCATGAGGGCCGATTGTTCACGAGCCGTTGGCTCTTCGGTTCTAGGCCCGTTGAGAGCAGTTTGGAGTGACTGCGAAGTTGTAACTTGCGGGAATGGGGATGGGGTTTCTTTTAATATACAGTTGTGTAACCGAACCAACCAAGGAGTGGAATTATAGTCGTGAATAAATACTTGTGTGACAACATCCTGAGTGCCTTCTTCGTACAACCCCTTCATAACGACTTGTTGTGCCGCGCCCCAAGTCTGGTGCGCGAACCCCTAACATCGACACCGGTGAAAACGGGGGCTGACACATTGTCGCCCACAGCATTGGATGGGTCCACGAGAGGTGTGGGCACAACCCTTTTCAAGTTTGCTCATCTTAGTGCCTTCTTTATCCGATAAAGGTGTAGGTGAATATTTATAGTGGCCCCTGGGTCATAAAAGCAATTAAGTATGTAGTACACTTTCAATTACGTCAATTCTCAAGTCGATGCTTGAATGGAAAATTCTGATACAGTTTGCAAGCATACTGAAATAATCTCTATTATTTTTATAGCACGCAAGAATCTATAGTTGTATATTTGTTTTTCATTATCCATTTCTTTCAAAGAAAATGGTTTGAAAATAATAATGAATGCAAAGTTAAAATGAGCTACATTTATTGCATGTGGAAATTTAATTTTCTCTTAGAAATATAATCATACAATTTGGGGTATTGAAGTACACCACCATCATTTATGCAGCCATTTACCCCAACGTCTACCATTAAGAAGAATGCTAGTTCTGCATTTACAATAGCCATTGAAACCATTCTACACATACACATTCCTACAAACATGAACAGAGTTTATGTTCATGAGTATTGCCTGTGATGTACAACAAAATCTCACATGTCATCAATATCTGGGCCCTAGTTATAACCTATATAATAATAAAAAAATAATACACTAATCTATTTTAATTAAAGATAATAGCTATAAAATATTAATAAAAGGTCTTATCATTTTAAATGGTATCTTGCAATTAATTGATAAATCACATATTTAATTTAAAAAATCCATCTCAAGATTTTTTACCTATACCTCACATACAATATTGAGAATTGATTTTTTTTGGCAATCTAAAGGTGCAAGATTCTATGGTTGTATGTTAATTAATAAAAAATGAAGGTAGGCTGCTATTGATTATACAGGATACCCAAAAAGTCTGTTTTCATAAAAAAAATCTTCATTTTAATTTTTTTCTCTTTTCAGGTAGTTGAATATGGCTCTGACTATGAAAGAACGCATCAAGGTCATTCTGCTGGCTGGCCGCTGAAGTCAGCGAGAAGTAGCAGAGGGGTTCAGCCGCTTACATACTTACAGGTAATCAATCACCCAAGGCTGTGTGAGAAAGCTTGTGAAAGCGTTACAAGAGATGGGAAACATGGATGATAAACCTTGAAGTGGTCGGCCAAGGAGTGTCACCGATGAAGAGACAAGCGCTGCATTTTTATCGTCGTATTAAAGAGTCCCAAAAAGTCGATTCACTACATGTCCAACAGGCGTGTCCAAGAGTAACATCTATCGCATCCTGAAGTTGCATATGTAGCATCCCTAGATACTGCAGCTACTGCAGAAGTTAAATGAGGACGACCCTGAGAGGCATGTGTAATTCGGTCAATGGACACTGCATTTGTGTGAGGCAAATGAGAAATTTTCATCTAAATTATTGTTTTCAGACAAGGAAAACTTTTATGTCTCAGGCGAAGTTAATCGTAATAATGCCTGTTGCTGGTCTTCTGAAAATTCCCATTGGTTTCAGCCAAGCAAGGATTAGGTGCCAGCCGGTTGATGCTCTAGTATGGAATAAAGGAAAATCGGATTATTGGTCCATTCTTCTTCGGAAACTCCGTCACAGGTGACAGTTACCTAAACACGATGGATTTTAAGCCCTGCCGAGCCTTTTAAACACAGAAGAAGAGTATCCAGTCTGTTTCCAACCCGATGGCACATTGGCTCATTATGCCCCTGTTGTGCGAGAATACCTTGATCACCAGTTTCCAGGGCACTGGGCAGGTCACCGAGGAAGTGGTGAGTGACCCCCACGAAGCCCAAATATGACACCACTGACACTTTATTTTTGGAGACACTTAAAAGCAATGGTTTACGCTGAGAAGATTTCAAGATCTGCAACACCTTGCAAACAGAATTAGGCGCGCTTGTTATATTGATCCTACCATAATCAACTGAGTGTTAGTGGAATGGCAGTATCGACTGGATCTGTGTGTTCAGAAAAAAAACGGGGGCCATTGCGAACATGTTAAATAAAACTCCTTTCGTTTTATGATTACAGACTTTTGGGACACATGTGTAGTTGACTCACAAGCCATCTCCAAGTTTCGTATTGTTATCGTTTTAATAATGTGTATTAAAATAAGACAGCCATAAAATGACGATACCTGTCTATGTAAAAAAAAATCACATATAAACCTGTGGTAATGAAACAGAGATTTTGCATAGCCATTACATTTTCTAGTATACACGGTTTGTTAGCAGCAAACAAGGGCTCGGCAAATGTTTTCCAATATATGAGTATACTGTTTGTTATTTGTTTCAAACGGTTTTTAAATAATCTGTGTATCCGTTAGAAACTATCTGAGTTAGTCAATTTTAGATATAAATAAATTAGATTTGGGCATTTGTTTTGTAAAATGTTTCTACATTAAAACTAGTTAGTAGAAAAAGGCTATCTTAAAAACAAGATTAGTGACCTATAATTATGATGTGCAAAGGTAACGCAAATATGACATCATTTAAGGCATTTCTAGCTTAATGATATTATATTTTCTGATCTAATTAATAGTCTATATATTAAGATACAATATTTTTTGTAAACCCATACTAAATTAACATTACATACATACATACATACATACATACATACATACATATATACATACATACACACATACATACATATATACATACATACACACATATACATACATACATACATACATACATACATACATACATACATACATACATACACACATACATACATACATACATACATACATACATACTTACTTACATACTCATGCCTTTCCCTTACGGGGTAGTCAAGAAACTGTTGATATAGCTAAAAAACTTCGTACTTAATCTAGTCTCACTAGCTTTCTCCACGCTTTCCTAACCTTGCATACTTCCTTTGCTTCAACAACATTCATACACCGAGTCATACATGATCCTTTATTCTTAAATCCCTTAATGTTTCTCTTTTTCACATTATTAATATACACTATTTAGCCACGTCATACATGGCCTACCCCTTCCTTCTGATCCATACACTTTACCTTCATATATTTGTTTCGTCACTAGATCCATATTCATCCTCTCAACATTCCCAAACCATCGTAAGAAACTTCTTTCACATTGACCTATTGGATTCCTTTTCAAACCACACTCCTTCAGCAACTATTTATTACTGACTCTGTCCATACGAGTATTTCCACAAACATTTCTTAGATATCGTATTACAACCGCGTTAACCTTGCTCTTGTGTTTATCCTGACAAACCCACTCTTCACATCCGTTAAACAACGTTGGCGTTAACACACTTTTATATACCGCCATCTTTGCTTCTTTCAATACTACTTCATTCTTTGCAATGGTCCACATACATCCGACTACTCTCTGAGATGCAATCACCCGTCTGTTGGTTTCCCCATCCATCCTTCCATTCTTACAGAACATTCTGCCCAGGTGCACAAAATCTTTCACTTGTTCTAACAGTTTTCCATTTATACTAAGCTGACGATGATTTCAGTATCCATCCTTATCAAAAATCAAATAAGCATTGAACTTTTGAAATTAATTTCATAGTTATATACTGTTTGAACTCACAAGTTTGTCTAAATTAATCAAAAGCGCACAGATGTGTATTGTATAAAATTATTAAAAATGGGCCTGTTTATATTTATTAAGATGTTTTACTTGATTTAAGGACGATGGCCACCAAAGTTTTCAACGAATGGCTATGAAACAATAAATGTGGGCTACCACTTGATGGTGGAATAACTTTATATCCTTTACGTTATCTTACTTAGTCTTAAACTAATTTAAGGACCTTGAATTAATGCCACTTGGCTGTAAATTTACACATAGATTATAATATTCAATGACAAATATAATCTGTTAGATGTGTCATGGCTACATTTACCTGACTCGGAATAAATTTCTTAGCTTGATGACTACTTAAAAAAGGTTCCTGTTAGTAAAACTGTAATAATGTCGTTTTTAAGGTGAATTAAAATAATTAAAGATGTAAGTGATGCTAGATATCTTCTTGTATTTATAGTCATTTCCCTAACCCCATCTTACCACCCACCCGGTGCTTAGGGATTTTAACTAGACTAGTACCCGCCTCGGTGGCGTAGTTGGCTAACGCGCTTGTCGTGTTAGCTCGACTGCTGAGGACGGGGAGATTGAGGTTCGAATCTCGGTCGGGTGAACTGGGGGTGGTTTTTCCTAAATGGTTTTCCACCTTCCCTCCACGCAAATGCTGGTTCACTTCCTCTAATTCAACCTTCCCGATTCCCAATCCATTAGCGTAATTAGTACTTAAAGCGTGTAACCCGAACGGGTAGTAAGACACGGTGCTAAATATTAATATTAAATAACTGAACTATTGGGGAAAGGAAGAGGAAAGTACAGCCTAGAGGAAATATATCCCCATTTGCATGGAGGGAGAGCTGGAAGTATATAGAAAAAAGGCACCCTATTACATCCAGCAGGCATTCAAGCACCAACCTTCCCACTATCGGAGAACCAGACTAGACTAGCCTGAAATTTATTCCACATGCCCTCTTAAGCGGGTTATTCGATGGATATCATACTCAAACTAGCACAATATGTTAACTTCAAAAAATTTAAACAAAAATAGTTCCATTTATGAATATTTTAGAGTATAAGAAAGGCCTAGTTATAATAGTATAACGTCAATATATTTCCTACTCAACCAAGAAAAACGCTATACATTATTTCTTTAAATTAATTAATAAATTATATATATATATATATATATTGCACAGCAATAACAATTTAAATGCACTTTGGAATTGAAAATAAAAAGTGAACTTAGCTATGTTGTTCCACAATTATGAACTTGATGAGTTTTAATAAGTCTTAAAATAGTAATGCACGTATTGACTTTCTTAAACAAGCAAGTTTACTTTTAAATATATTATGACCAAAAATGGTTGCCGCTAATACCTGTTGAAGTAAACCTTCCTTTTTCAAGTGAATAAAATACATGAATCCTTAATTCCTTAAGAAGAAGTAGTTGGAGAAAGAGTTGAAAATCTAACAACAGTAATATTTAATGAAAACGCTTTGCTTTCTTTTGAATTTCTTGATGGCGTAAAAAATGTGATTTGGATCTGTCGTAGTGAGTATTTGTTTAAATTGCTTGTTTTATTTACTAACAATAGCCTATATCAGCTTATGTGTGATGTTATATAATCGATTTTAAGACGAAGACAAATGGGAGACCCCGTTCTGTTAATCCGGCATTTAGTGAAAGGGAACCAACCCAATTTCGCAATTACACATTTTGACCGTGTGTAATCTATCCTGGATAGTTTATATTAGTGGTCATCTATGCTACTGATTGATATAAGAAATTTGGCTTTTTAAAAATGCAAATTCGCCCAAGACACAAGATCAAACCATACAATAGAAGCACCGCGTTTTATTACTTTTATTATTGATAGTTTGTGTTTAAAGTTGCATTAGCACATATACTCTTTAAATCAGCTCCTGGGTCAATGAAATATTTATTTGGATTAGAAAGCGTAATTTCAAACAATGTCACTTAAGCAAGGTTATGTCTAGTAATCCTTCATCTCACGCTTACGTTAATGCTATTTAAATATCCAGGCCAGCTATGGAACTAATCAGTCGACCTATTTTTATTGAAGACACTTACAAAATTATCTGAATTATGTCAGTTAAATGAGTTAATCTCAAGATATAATTTGTTTTAACATCTAGTGACCATATTTTCCCCCATTATCTGATATCGAAATAAGTGTCCGGAATAAGTAATTAATTTTCTCGTGTTAGTGATGATAATACTACCCTTATAATCACATGTGGCGTATTCTCACTGGACGTCCAGTGTTCGTATCCTGGTCGGCTCAATCTACACCTTGATTGTTGTCGATACACGCGTGCTACTTATTTGTTAGCACTAGATTCTACTATATTGTATTCATACACTAAGAAGTTGTGTGTCCTACCAAAGTCTATGATGAGGTTATAGTTACGCATGAATGAATATTAATAAGAAATTAATTTATAATATATTGATCAGCATGATTGTGATTTAACATATTCCAACCCTGCAAGTCTTAAGGAAGTTTGCATTAATAGCAAATCAGCCCTGCACACAGACAGACCTACAGCCTTCGGGTTAAAATGGCTGCGCTCATCGGGAGAGATTAAATCCTTCAACGCGGAGATCACTACAGTAGCCCCACGGCTTCTTTGGTGCTGACTGACAGCTTTGAAACGTTACCAGACCAAATTATGTATACCTATGCCGGACCAAATGATCTGTAAAAACATGTGTTTAGCAGCTGTCACTTCTGACAGTTAACATTTAGTTATCTACCAAAATGTTGTCTGTCAGAAATCAGTTGTGAGCTGTCAGTCAGCACCAAAGAAGCCGTGGGTATACTGTACGTGCAGTTCCAAGTGACAACCTCGCTACCAAGCAGGCATTAAAAAAATATTGTTTACTTTAAAGATGGTTTTACTTGAGAATTTTTAGCACCGCGTCTTACTACCCGTTCGGGCTATACGCTTTAAGTACTAATTACTCTAATGGATTAGGAATTGGGAAGGTTGAATTAGAGGAAGTGAACCCGCATTTGCGTGGAAAACCATTTAGGAAAAACCACCCCTAGTTCACCCGACCGAGATTCGAACCTCACTCTCCCCGTCCTCAGCAGTCGAGCTAACACGACAAGCGCGTTAGCCAACTACGCCACCGAGGCGGGTATTGAGAATTTTAAAAATTGCCTACGATTGTCAATAAACCGGTTTTCACAAAGCTAGGTTCAGGTAGCGGCCCCGCCCACATTCCCATCCCCAAACCCCAAAATAGGTTCAATCAGACTGAGGAATAAAAAAAAACAGAAAACAAACGTGAAATAAAATGTTACTTTTTTTTATTCAAGGGAATGATTGGAAATTGTCTCGTGGAAAACAATCATCAAATATCGACGACTAGTTCCATGTCTGAAAAGGTTTGTTCAGTTAATGGGAATAAGGGGGTGAGTTAGGGGCGTGGGATTGCCGGTACCTGAACTATTGTGTTCGAAACACCCCCCCTTTACACTGAACAATTTGAAGGTAATTTGTTTTACATGTAAGCCGAGAGCTGTGACTAGCGATCCCAAGTGGTCAACGACTCAACCTGGCTCAAGGTACGCAGTGAAACTCTCGTAAGGCTGAGTGTTTGGAGTTTTCTCGTCAGTGGCCCTGAACGATTGCTCTCTTAAAAAAATCATGTAAAGAGCTACACTCAGTGGCAGATTTGATATTTTTACGCCCCTAGGCACCATTATAATATCCCCCCCCCCCCTTGCCCGCTTTTCCAAATTTTACTTTAGGAAGTTTTTGGGGAAAGGTGGGGGGGGGGGCGGAAGTTAATATTCGAGAAAAGCTGTCTACGAAAGATAATCAGGCATGTACAGTACATGCCCTACAGTAGCTTGAGTTAACATTATGAAGGAGGGGAAACTAACGTCAGTTACAAAGCGATTGCAACCTACAGCTATTTAAAAATAAATATTGTTGTTCTGACTTTAACCTGAACTATTTCGATAATGTTATTCAATGATTTCCAAACGTAATCAGTGGCGGCTCGTGTATAGGCGCTGCGGAACTGCAGCACCCCCTATTTCTCCACTTGATATTATCAATAACATTTAATATGATGAGTCCTTTTTTCTTTGATTCTTTCTTTATTTTCTTAGTATAATATATATTCCTTAAGCTTAATGTCAGTACTTCAGTAGCCAATCACAGTTTATGAAAAATATACAAAAATCTTTGTATGGAACTGTGCGCCTCACAGTGCCAGTGACGTGGTGTTTGACTGTTGTGCGCATGCGCACATTGGAGGGGGGTGGGGAGGAAGGTGGGACTGTCATGTATAGAGAGAGCACTGTTGCTCTCGCAGTACCGGTTCTGGCGTGATGGTGGAAGGAAGTTTTTTTTACTCAGTGTGTGTTGTGCTTGAAAACCATGTATCATATTCTTGAATGTGATTAAGTGTAGAATAGTGTAGAGTTAGATTATTATTCTGCTTTCAGCTATTATATTTAATTCTTTTTTGTTTTTTTATTTATAAGAAAGACTAAATTTTCTTGCAGTACTTTCAATGGAGAAAAGTTTCCTCAATTGTCATCCAGAGATCAAGGAGAAAAATTATTGAACTTTTTGCACAAATTAAAACAAGAAGAATGGATTCCATTTTTAAATGAATAGATCAAGCTTGAACTATAACAATTTAAGTCAAAGTAAGTAAAAAAGTTTTTTTTTGTTAAGATTTTATCAAGTTCTTGAATACATTTTCTTTTCATACATGTTTTTTTCTTTTGCACAATTTTAAAACAAAGGCTAACAATTTTCTGGAGAAGCAACCCCACTAACTTTAGCTACGAGTCGCAACTGAACGTAGTTATTAAAATAACATATTAAAAAAAATTATGTAATTTAAAATGTGCCACCCCGTAAAGCCGCCGCCCCTAGGCCCATGCCTAGTGGGCCTATAGTGTAAATACACTTCTGGCTAAACTTTCACTTTAATAAACTAGCGGAGCCCGGTGTATGGGGTGAACCACTTTTACGGCCATTTATTTTAACAATATTTGAGGTTTTTTAATGCCTGGGTAGTAAATCATCTACTAAACAAATACATGTTACTTGGTCCAGTAAGAAAGTGAGAAAACGAGGCCAAAATATCTTACTTGAGGGACGAGATCTTGAACATGTTGCTAATAAATATATCACATTGTATCTTGAACTGTGATTAAGCACGCACGATCAAAGATAATAAGATAGCTGGACAAATTTTTTTTATATGTACATCTAGAAATAGTAAAATAAGTTTGTTGTATCAGAAGATGAATTGAAAGGGAGGCATTATATAAAATAATATATTTCACTATAATTTTTTTTAACCTAGAGTAAATTCTCAAATTGAATTAAATTTTTTTAGCTACTTAAATATTTAAGAGGTGGAAAAAACTACATAGAGAAAACATAATCACTTTTAAAAATAACCATTAGAGTTTATCAAATATTTGTGAGTAAAAGAAAGTCGTCTACAATGAGGATGTCTGTGACTGTGAAATAGTTAATTTTTCAAAAAGTCGTTTCCAACTAGCCAGTTAAATTACTTATAATCTATTCAACGATCAGGTCATAGAAACAATTACAAATGCTCACTAGCTACCAAATAGAAGCTTAGATTATGCCTACTATCATAATTCTAGTTATCTATTAATTAAAAACCAATTTCAGTTACAGAAATACAAGAGATATTTATGATCCACAATCTCAAATTAAATCAAATGGTTTGACAGTTGTGATAAACAAACATAACTTACTAGGCATAATATATGTTTCTTTATCACAAAAAATGTTAATCTTTTTTTTGGAGAAGATATTTTGTTAGCTTTACCCTAAATACGGAATATGACAAGATACATTCGACGTATGATATTTCATCTAAATAGCTTAAGATTGAGATTTTTATGACAAGGAACTAGTTTTACCATTCTTAGTTTAAAACAATATTTAAAATATATTAGTCTCTAGCATATTACCAAATTAAAAGATCGTGAACCCGACTTTTAAGACACAGAGCCTGCCTGGGATATATTTAGGTTGATTTGTGTTTGTGACTTATGCAGCGAATACAAACCAAGCGATTAAGGAAGTGGTAATTGGAGTAATTTATTTTATTGTATTATATGTACTGTATGATTTTCTGATATATGAGACAAAAAACAAAAACCATTTATGATTTGCAGACATCTGCGAAAGAAAATTAAAACTATTGTGATAATCAGTTGAGTCACAACTATGTAATTTAGTAAGCTGAAACTCGTAGAATCGTTAACGTTATATGGGTTAAGTGTAGTCAAAGATTCTAGTGCCAGTGTTTTTGAGGAAATAATATTGGAATATTATGACGTGATCAAGGACTGGATTGTTCGTACCAAAATGTTCGCCCGAACCATTGAACTGGTAAAAACACCCCCTCCCCTCCCAAACTAAGATTTTTAAAAGATCACATACAACTTCTGTTAGGGAAACGTATCATATATACAACAAGAATCCTTACGCCTCGCCATATTTTCTGATAAGTATGGAAAACAAAGATAGCAGATTCGTGATATATCAAAGGAAGTTTAACCAAAAAATCAATTATGAAACCACTCCAATGAGCAAGATTGAAATGGCACCAGAGTAATTTGCTCAGGCAAGGGTATATTCCGTAATTGGCCTTGATAAAGCGTATTCTAATATTATGTTGGAATAAGAGACCTGACATACTTAATTTCTCAGGCAGGGCTTTTTGAATTCAACTTATTACCTTTTTGGGTGTCCACTGGGGCACAAATACTATCTCGACTACTAAACGGGATCTTCTCACACGTACGAAAGGTTTTTATTTTTAACTACCTAGATGAATTTGTGCTCTATTCAAACAACATGCAAGAGCATCAGTGTCATGTCAGGGTGGTTCTTGACAGACTGAAGCAAAATAAATTCACAGTGGACCCTGACAACATAATTTTTGCTGTTCCCCAAGTAGATTTCCTGGTACTTTTCATTTCCCCCGAAGGAATTTATATCAACCTTGATAAGACAAGGGTTATAAGAGCGTATCCGTTGCCCAACACGGGGCAGAAACTCTCTTATTTCTGTGGAATGATAGTTCTTTAGGCACTTTACCCCCAACATGTTAGTCATCGTTCAGCTCTTTTATCAAATAAGAAACAGGGGAAGAAGTAAATGTGGGAGAGAGTTGGTCGGGAGACAGTTCATACATTGAAGGTCACGATCACTACCCCTCTTGTGTTGAAAATTTCAAGTTTTGATCTAAATTTCATGTTACAGACAGATGCCTCCACTATGAGGTTAAAGGCAATGCTACCGAATTTTATAGATTTGGGATTGCAATTCGTAGCGTACACAAGCAGAACTTCACAAAAACATTAGTACTAATATTCCACTTTCGAACTAGAAATGTTGGTGATTATCTTTGCGACAGAGAAATGCAGACAGTATCTGAAACACACTCTCTTTGCAATGTTACAACCCAGCGTTAACTTGGCTACTACGACATCCTCGTCAGGCGGGGGAAATTGTTCGGTGGGTATCACATCAATTAATGTAATTTTGGTTCGAAATCGTTCATGTTCCAGGGAGGAATAATATCGTAGCCGACGGCCTTTCCCAAATTTTCGACGAGCCAAAGGAAGCAGACAGGAAAGTACAATCATATAGAATCATAGTGGTTGCTCCGATAAGTATTCTAGGACAGCTTTCCGAACTTTTCTTTATACCAGTCTAACAGCTAGAAAAGAAGGATCTACTTTTAGGTAAAATCTAGAGAAAACTAAGTTCAGGTGTATCAGCTATAGGATTCAAGGTAAACAATGGAATACTATTTTAAAAACCTTCAGGCCATGTGAAATGGAAATTAGCTGCTACCCAATCGTATGTTAAAATGTTAAAATATTGTTTAAATATTATCATACCTTCCCTATGGAGTGTCATTTAGGAATCGCCTACACAAAATAAAAAGGGACGTGCCTATCTTACTGGGACAAGATGGATCGTAGCATACAAGATCTAGTTAGATTATGGGAGATATATATATATATATATAAGATCTAAGTCAGCCTAGAATACGAGGGTCAGCCAGCTACCACCAGAGGTGGCCATATTTTCCATGGAAAATCTTTCTGTGAATTTATTTGGACTATAACCCCGAAATAAAGATGGATTTGGATTTTACCTGACAGCCATATATATATATATATATATATTCTAAGTATGTATGGTTAATACCTGTACGTGGGATCATTGCTTACAAAGTGGTAGGATCCATAAATTAACAAATCTTTTGGATTTTTTGCTTGCCATTTAACCTTGTATCTAACAACGAGTGTCAGTTGCGATCGTATGTTTTCAAAGACATGAGCTTCACCCAAGATATCAGACATCTCACCATTTCTCCGTAATATCCTTATCCATCACATGTAAAACGATTCTTTCGTAACTTGAAAAGCTCCTTGATCGCTTTTCACCATTTATGTATGTACATCATATAAAGAGGGATCTGCATTTAGCTTGACCACAGTTGCCTCAGCAACCCTTTCCAGTCACGGCCAGATGCCAGCAAGCTTGATATTGGGTTGCAAAACCTTTAAGACCATAAAAGTCCAGGGGGAAATTTTCTCTTCGTCTTGGAAAGAGGCCTCCTCCCCTCCCAGGTCAACTAACATTGGGAGAGAGCCCCGGTAGAACTAGAAAGCTCTCATAAAAAGCAGCTAGGTGATATAATCAAAGTTGTTACCTTATCTCTACAATAATGGAGATATAATCGTATATGACTCCACAACCTGAATAAGGCGTTCGAGCAAATAGCATCAGAGTTATGTTATAAATGGTCTTAGCTGATCACGATTGGGCTCTTTTTAAATCCAGTGATGGTACAGTTAATACATCTGGACACCAGATACATAAGGAAAGACCTTGCGAGTCAGTTGAAATCATGTGGTCCATCAGAGAATGAGGAAGGTACCACAGACAGGGGTGACTAGGCGTTCCCTTCCCCTTAGTTCGCTGAGTATCGCTTCTCTTGTCCTTTACGCAAAACAGTAAAGATTAGTGAGAAATGGTTGGATTATAGTTTCTTTGGTACTCGTAGAGTGGTACTTTGCATGCAATCCTCCATCCTTTAACCTGTACACCTCATTTCTAAAGTAACGAATCGAAGAGAGAACAAGATAAGAAGTACCCCATATTTCGCAGAGCCACGGTTTGATAATAATTTCAATGAGGACCAAGTAGTCGTTAATTGAAGATGGTATTGATTTCGCTCCAGTCTGGGTTAGGGCACGTTACCAGACTCATTATGATGTGCCATATGTATTTCATTGTATGTATGTATGTATGTATGTATATATGTATGTATGTATATATATATATGTATGTATGTATGCATATGATGTGTAATTTAAGTCCTTGAGAGGAACACTTGGTGGGGGAAAGGAGGCTGTGATGGTTCGTTGCGTCACGACTATGCAATTTAACAATATAGGGAATTAAGTTAGTTGAGTATCTACCAGGTGCGCGAGTCTCGATATAGTGACCTGTAAAATAATGTAGTCTCAGCAGAGGACGAGAAAGGTCAATCAGTTGAGATAGAGTCGAGTTAAAGTTGAGTTGAAGTTCTGTTTTGTTTGGGGGACAGCTTGTTCCATTGGACAGTCTGATTGGGATGATGACTGGATGGTTTCGAGAATGTGAGGACAGTCTGATTAGGGAAGTGAGCATAGATAGGCTTGTGACCGCAACGCGAAACGTAAGGGGTATTTTTACAGGAAGATCAAAGCAGGGATTCGGACGATTGAAGCTGACGGTAGTGTATTGTGCTATCTATTTTACAGAAGTTAGTATGCTGACTTAAATTGTTTAAGAAATGTTTATCGGGAAATAGCCGAACTATGGACTAGTCCAGTCTAGTCTGTTGATTGAATGTTCCTTGATGGACAATGTGTCGAAGTGTCTTTAAATGTATTGTGTAGTCGAGGCCTCTGTGTCGTCATTTGTAATAAAGTTTATGGTGTAACATCAAATGAATAGTGTTTTTATCTATAGACACATATCTATATTATAGTGTAATAAGTAGGAGATGAATCGGTACCAACCATGGACTTGACAGCTTGGTATGTTACCACTCTGCGCAGTAGTTACACTATGTGTATTTGCCTGACATCTGTGACAGATAGTGAAAACTACGAACGATCAGTATACATCTAAGCTATAAAGTGAAAATTATATATAATTGGCAGACATCTGAGACATAAATAGATATCTATAGATGAATGGAATATATCTGGGACAGAAAATGATTTCTAGCAATGTGGAAGCTGAAATAATTCTTTGTACAGTTTATTAACTCAAGTAGGAATATTGTATTTTTAAATGCACTTAAAGTAAACTCCAAGCTATTGGTTTCTCATTTGTAAGAAAATCAGACGAAAAAAATGAGCGAATTTAAGAGGAACAAATATTTATCATAGCACAATTTGATTAATTCCTATTCAACAAGTCGTTCAGTTACATGCTCACAACAGGTTGGGTCACCAGTGATGGGGAGGTAGTGTCTGTTCACCATGGATTTTTTACTTGAATGGCAGTTTACAAATCATATATTTAAGTTTTGGTTGTCAACACTTATAAAATATCACTGTTTTGTATTAAATGTTAAGTATTTAATTATATGTTATATTTTACATTAAAAATAACGTAAACTTAATTTTTCTCACGCTATTTTATAACTTTTAACAGATCCACTTTATTTTCATCAAATCCTAAATATAGTTTTTAACATAGCTAAAAGTACTTTTTCTTCGTTTTGGAATGTTATCGATATTGTAATATGGTGCATACCTTATTACTATTTTAACATAGGCATCGTACTTTCTTTGAAAAGAGAAAATACTCGATTCTTTTTAATATATAATACATTAATTTATGATTATTTTATTGTGTTCCTAAATATTTAACTGAATAAAATATTTTTATCAACTGCGTGGGTGCACCATCGCAAATAACTTTTTTTGCATCATGCTCGATCACATGGTTTAAGTTCATCGGTTGCCATTTTTAAACTATATTTGTTAGAACTTTTGTGAAAATGCAGTGAAAAATATTTTTTTAGGTGGAATAAAACGATAAATAAGCTGTTTGCCCGACCTCAAATAAATCTAAATAATATTGGACTAAATCATTGTAGTTAACTATCACGTTCGTACATTATCACAAGTTTTCACCACAGCTGTCCAAATGGAAAGATGTCAGCTGTTGGCGTAGTGACACAGTAGGGACTATTTCTAGTAACTTTTTGAGCTATCGTCTAAGTGGACTCGGGTGGTGAATGTACTCTAGAGGTCGGGTTTTGAGCCAGGTGCTCGGGGGGGGGGGGGGGTTCCTTGNGGGGGTTCGTATGAGATCTGTCACTGTGGATTTCTCATTCCCTCTCTTTGCTAGAGGGGTTACATGTCTTCAGCAACACACCCTGCACAGAGGACATAATTTAACTTATTTCGTACCCTAGCAGGGTGCAATAGTTGGGATTTTCACAGTTTCTATTTCACATTCTTTCTTTATAAATATTCTGGTGTATATATTCCTACTTTCCCCCTCCCTCCCTCTTAAACCTCCCTTTCTCTTTGGTTAAGTCTTAAATAACATATGTAATAATTGTATAAAAAGATGCACTACGTTTTTGAGTTTTTCATAAACGTGAGTTTGTGTTGTGTCCTTTTTAAATAAGTATTTTTTAAGAATATCTAAAATTGGACTTATTTTAGAGTTTTGTGTTTTGGTCGTTTTAGTATAAACATATAGTTTACACTCTAAAACAACATCTAATAGGACTGTGCTGGTCGTCTCACCATATGTAGGGAAGGGGTGAGGAAGGTGGAATAAGACTTAATAATAGGAATACGGTAATTCTGACTGCCAGTGGAAGGAATAAGCTATAATCATTATTTAAAGGAGAGTTGAATAATATAGAATAGTATTAATTCGGTAACGCTGACTGTCGGTTGAAAGAATAAATTAAAAATACTATATAGAGTATAGATGAAGTAAAGAAAGAGCATAGGAATGCGATAGATATAGCTTGTGGCTTACAGGATAATCTGAAGTAGACGTTAACACTAAGTGAAGAGAGAGAGAGAGAGAGTGATTAGTCTGTATGAGATTCTAACCCTGCTTGGCTGAGGATGTAATATTCTTGAGGAATAGGAAGGGGCCATTTATGAAATGTTAAGGACCTAGTGGGCAAATATAATAAAATATGGGCAAATAGTTACTTATTTTTATCAAATACACACACACACACACACACACATTACACAAGTAACATTAAAATTACGATTCTGGGAAAATTCATGGAAATTAGTGCGCATTTACGTCAGCTCCAAGAGCATAATTTGTTGTTTATTTCTGCCCTCAGATGTATTATTTCAATTTGAGCTTATGGGCCGCACAGAACGGACTGTGGGGTTGCGATTTGGACATGCCTTTTCTATATCGTTGACTCTTAAAAAAAAACTTATTTTAAAGTAGTTTCTATATCTTATACACTTTGGTTGTATTATCATCTTATTCTAGCAGATAGATCTATACAACCGTGAATTGTGTTTCATTTGTAGCTAAGCTGTGAATGAGTCGGTTTTTATATTAATTTCCAAAATCGTATGGTTATAGTAAGCATTTAGTTTGGATGTGAAATGATCTACTTCGATGGCCTGTATCATCAAAATCAATCTAATGACTCTATGGAACGGTTTTATACAGTTAGAATATTAGTACAAACATGGACAAAATATTTCTAAGCAGTTGAACGGGAAATAAATCCATATAAATGAATAAGTGTTTCATTTATTACAGCTAATAGTAACACGTTAAACCTATATAAATTAATTAAATAAGTTAGTGCACTAAAAAAATATGTCTAAAGCTCGAATTACTTTCTAGAATAAATAATTCAAACATATACACATTTAATTGTTTATTTTAGTTTAATAATTTTTTTTTTCTTTTACATGAAAGCCTACTTCAAAGAGAGCATTTGTTTTAACTTATAGTATAAAAATACTGTATTTCACCAAAGTAAAAATAAAATTTTTAGTCAATGTGCAACATATAGATTCCTTAAATACTGTGTAGTTATATGTGTTTATGAACGAGAAGATTTGCAATCTTTTCAATATGCAAAACCACTTGATAGCCTTTCAATTCCAAATGAACGTCAAGTGGAAGAAGATGGGTAACGAGCGGTTTCAAATCTATCACAATCACTAGAGCTCAATATTTGCTTAACCTGATTATTTATACTATCCACAATATAATTTTGATTAAAATTTACTTCATTAATGTCAATTGTGGAGTAATTATTTTTTTAAAAACATTTGATATCCAAACTAAATACTCTTTGGAATGTTGATGATTATTGTATTTATAGCCAATTGGTTTTGAAACATCTAAAATTAACGGCTTACAGTTCTTTTCTACAATGATAGTCCTACTTTATCAATTTTGATAAATTAATGTAATGATAATTGGTGATTTTCAATAGTCTAAAACGAGCCTCATTATTGTATATGAATGGAGATTACGGTACCTTTTGTGAACAACTTCATTAGGACTACCTGAGATGATGAAAGATATGACAATTGAATCATCAGCTGAAATGTTTTTAAAATGTGTCAATCTGTTACAGAAATACTGCAACGTTTCTGTAATTACCTGGAATTTATGATTAATCATTTCTCATTACAATATTACACAATTACGTTAAGGTGCACTTAATTAAACGGCGTTGTATGAATAAGACTGTATAGTGAATACTACCAAATTATATACATCGTATATCTTTTCAAATTTAGCCTAGTTTTTTATTATTAATATAAATATATATTTTATTATATACATATTGTATAATAAATGTATTATTAAGTTTGTTAGATGATTCTTAGAGGTTACTAATTTTAACCCTCTCTCTAGTCCCTATTATTCACCTCAGCAAAGACTTAAAATTTCGTAAATTAACATTTAATGAATGTTTCACATTGCCTAGGCATACACTAGGAAATAAAACCAATGTGCTCGGGAATCTTTTGGAAAAGAAGCTTAGACTACTTGATGAAATGAATTATCTATTTTTATTTTTATAATTGTTATATTTAATACAATGTATTAAAAGATAGTGTGTTCTATATAATTAGATATGTCATCAATATTATTTTAAATAAATAAATAAATACTCACAATTTATATGAATAATTTAAATACAAATTTTGCTCTGTTTGATAAACCAGCTGTATTCTGATAATAAAGATCTCTGATAGTTGTTTGGATTCAATTAGATTTCACATATATTATTTTAAAATTAGTTTGAAGCTACTCTTACTAATTTTAAATATAAATAAAATAAAATACCAAAGTGGTAGGCTCAAAGATAAAAACCTAACACATCTCATACCACAAAACACTAATACATACGTCATGTCTAATGATCTACTACATTAACAACTTGTATTATTTTCAAAGATTATCTGTCTACACATGGATGAAATCTTAAATCAAAATACACGATTACAAAAACACGCCTCAATCTACTAAACTGTTAGTAATTCATCCTTTATTACTTTGACTAGGCCTGATAAGAGTCAATCGGAGTCTATCAAGATTGTAAGGTTTAATACTTTCGTAACTCTTGCTTGTTAATTACCTTAAAAATAGCCTAGAAAAATGGTCTGTGTTATACACTAGCAACTTTCAAACGGTTTTTAGATTATAGTAGGTGACCTGGTGGTCTAGGGGTAAGGTTTCAGACTTCTATGCTGGCGGCCGGGGTTCAATCCTCGGTCCCGGCAAATATTTATCTGATTACCAAACCCTTCCTTCACCTCTGACAAGACATCTTGTGAATGTGGGGAATGCCAGGCCTCCACCGTGGTTCGGATTCCACGTTAAACTGTAGGTCCTTCATTTCATCTCACAATCACCCCACCATTACACATTAGCGTAAGTGCGTACAACCCGAACGGGTAGTAAGACGCGGTGCTAATAATAATAATAATAATAATAATAAATTATATAAATCCACGAATTTGTTAGTACATGGTATTCCACCCCCTTCCCCTCCAAAACATCCTAATTTTAATGATATGAAAGAATGCATTTGTTCAAGTTAACGCGCGGTTCGCCAACCTCAACAGTGACCTTTAAATCCCTGAAAAACTATATAGTAGGTCAGAATGAGCGTTTATTCTACGTGATGTTAACGTCAATGTGGTCCGTTGTCGAATAAAACCACCATCGAGTCGAGGTGCACTTACACGTAGGCTCAAGAATACTTTTAACATGATGTCTGTATAGCCTAGGGTGCTATATTCGCATTGTACTTGATTGTCGTCGACGCATATAGCGGGGCTCAAATCCCAATTTGGTGCAACGGTTTTTTTATATACATATAAGTGTCACTGTGGTTTTACCATATTACTAACACTCATGTGGGTACATTTCCTTTAAACTACTCTCCTTATTCTTGCTCTTCATATCAAGTTGTTGACAACCCATCTTATACCTAAAAAAACCCCAATCAACGAAATGGACGCCACTCCATTTTTGATCTCGCTCGACTTGTGGTGAGCGAGCTATTTCCGTATTAAAGTCTAAGCACTAGGGCAAGTACGTCCTAGCACTAGGGCAAGCACGTCCTAGCACTAGGGCGAGCACGTCCTAGCGCTAGGGCAAGCCCGTCCTAGCACTAGGGCAAGCACGTCCTAGCACTAGGGCAAGCACGTTAGACATTCCAAGGCAGGGAAATCAACAAGCATTAGCAACTTACTTGCCACACCAGAGGCGTTAGGGTCCTTGTGGGTGTGTTTCATGTGCTCCATGAGGGCCTCGCCGCCGAGGAAGAGCTTGTGGCAGATCGGGCAAGACGTGGCGTTAGGACCACCGATGAGGGCCGCGTGTTGCTGCAACACAGGGACACGAAGCTGTAGCTCCTGTGAGAGAATCCACACACGGCATGGCCGACTTACATACACTGTCTCATTAGAGGGAGCGACAACACTGACCACTGACAATGTCGCCTAACTTGACACTCGTCGGTCAAATGTTGGCAGCTAGGGAGCCGCCGGGGAATGTCAAGTTAGGCGACCCACTACTCTAGTCTATGGGCCAGTTTCATATTCAAATATAGTACGCCTCAAGTGCGGCGCTACACTAAGTACAAGACAACACCTTCCTAGACCAGAATGGAATGGGCCAGTTTCCTATGCGAGAACGGCCCATTCCATTCTGGTTTAGGTAGGTGTCGTCTTGTACTTAGTGTAGCGCCGCACTTGAGGCGTACTATATTTGACTATGAAACTGGCCCCAAGTCTATTAACAAGAAAGTCACCTTTATTCTATTTTCATTAAAATGACTGTATATTTAACGCGAGGTTTAATCTTTTGGATGCCCTACTGCTTGTAAATAAATGATCTCAATCAATTATAATAGCATTTCATCAAAGAGATTAGTGAATAATCAGGCAGGCAATGTAAAGATTTATATGTAAAATTTTTAGTATAGTTAAATTAACCTCAACTAAACCTTTAAATGGTTCTTTCCTTTCTCAGTTATTAGTAAATAAGAAAAGGTGTACTTCCTTGTAATATTCCCAATCTTAAGGGGATCTCATTTTATAAGCTTAAGTCCAAATTAGTTCAATCATTGTATCTTTACCACATCCCAATAATACACACATTAATTTATACATCTTAAAATTTTCATATATTTTCTTTCAAAATTTTAATTATAACATATAAAGCAATTTCGTAAGAACTAACAATTTACCAACAAATATAAAATCATTTGAACAATTTACCAAAAGCCAAAGTTAAATAAAAAGAAAAGTGTAATTTAACTCACCAGTCAAAACATTTTAATAATAACTAAAGGTTGTGGTTTTATTGGAAGTAATATAATAATAATGATACTTGAACATATTGTTTGGTCTAAAGCCACATCTTTACTAAATATTTATTAATAAATTTAATTTAACTCATTGCACATTATCCATAATACATATATTTAACAATTTATTACCAGTATTATTCATTGCATGATTAACAAATAAAAATGAAATTTGCTATAATTTAATCGCTGTTCATTTTAAATAACTAGTTTTATTTTCAAGCTCTATCTGCACCATGTACACAAAGCATTTTCAACTCCTCTCACACCCAACATTAAGATTGTTTTTCATTAATGAAAATAAATTAAACTTATAATAACAATTGTCCGACGACTTAGCTCAGTCGGTAGCGTGCCTGCCTACGGAGCAAAGGGTCTCGGTATCGATTCCCAACATGGGCCGAAAAATTTATCATCAGTGAAATGGTGGTTTACCCTTTCACAGTGATTAATTAAAGTTCTGGGGCTGGATGTTGTGTCTGTCCTGGATTTAAGATTAACGTAATTAATACATAGGCGTATAACCTCAAAAAGTATTAAAACGCGGAACTAAAAAATAATAAATATACTAATTATTGATAATTATATTTAAGGTTATGTTTCCTTAAGTAATTACAATTTATTACCCTTTATTACGGTCTGTTTGGGTTTTTCTAAAGCAGTGTTTCATTATACTTGTTAGAATATTTTTACAGTGAAGTTTTGGTATCATATGGCCAAAAACAACAAACTCGGAAGTTTCAAAATGTGTATGTTGGCAATTAGTATTTTACAAATTTAAAGTGATATATTTTGATATTTGTCTACATTAATATATTCGTTTTAAACATTAAAATGGGTGCTTTTACTAGTTTAATAATTAGAAAATACCCCCATTTTGAATTTAGCTATTTTTTAAGATTTATGTTTTTGTTTTCAAATAAAAAAATTATTAATTTATTTTTATAGCATTTAAAACGTTAAATTACCGAGATTATTTTTACTTTCACCACATATTTATATAAAGTTTCCATATTTCTTTGTAATGTATTTATATTATACTTGAGGGCACATATTGTATATAATTTAACGTTATATTTGTGAATATTTAAATAGTAGTTGATAAAGTGATCAATTTTATTCCACCCTTTACATCCATCGGTGGTCACATGGTCTAACTCATCACTGTCCCATTCGACTATATTGTCAGCTAAGCGATAACAGAGGTTTGATTGAGTTTTGAGTTAGCAGAGGTTTGAATGTACCGAGTCTTTTCCTAAATGGTTTACCACTATCACATAATAGGAATTCGGGTGCATTTCATAGTAATTATACCTTCATCTCTACCTGATTAGTATGAATATATGGATAGACCAAGTGGGTAGTAAGAAGTGGTACACACGCACTATTTCATCTTTTCCTAAAAAAAGCAAAGCAAATTAATTTGATTGGCTCACGTCAAAGTGAATCTTTTAATATTTGCTTTTCATTTGGTACATGTTTTAACATAGGCATGGCTAGATAATTATTGGGGGAAGGGGCAGAACGAGCCCATTATCCCTTTAAATTAGAAAATAAATATTATTTTATACCAAATGAATAACATGAATAATAGTTTAAAGGAATTAAATCTACAATTCACTTATGCATTTCTCCAAACGTGGATATTCAATTTTCTGGATAAAAAACTAAGAGTTTCTTTTACAGTTACAATAGTTTTCAATTTGACAGATTATTGGTGGAGTGGGGGATCCCACTGTCTCCCACACTAATGGCACCTGGGCATAAACATATAGACTACATAAAAAGCATTGAGGGAGCTACTTATGTAGTGTTAAGTTTTGTGTCATAATTTCGTAGTTATGTTTATTTAAATATGTACTTAAACTTTGACAAAGCTATTAATAGTCTAGCTAACGAGATTGTATGATAGAATACAGTGAGGGTTTGTTAAATAATGTTACACAAATGTATGATTTATATACAATATTTTTGACCTATCTTGACTTCCATACAACGATTTATTTTATCTTTAAATCTCAATAAAAATAATTTCTCTATATGAAGTAAATTTTTTTTACTAAAACAGAATTCTTTTTAAAGTATATTTATATCATATAATACAGCACAAAATACAATATTTAGAGGGTGTTTGATAACAAATCTTTAAGAAATAAGGGTGTTATTCTTTTCTAATAATTTGTGTGGTTACACTATACTCTAGTACACCCGGCTACCTCATCTTTGTATATATATATTATTATTATTATTATCACCGCGTCTTACTACCCGTTCGGGTTATACGCACTTACGATAATGTGTAATGGTAACGTGGAATCCGAACCACGGTGGAGGCCTGGCATTCCCCACATTCACAAGATATCTTGTCAGAGGTGGAGGAAGAGTTTGGTAATCAGATAAATCTGTGCCAGACCGAGGATTGAACCCCGGCCGCCAGCACAGAAGTCTGACCCCTTACCCCTAGACTGCCAGGTCACCTCATATATATATATATATAAACACACATATCCCTCCCCCTCTCTCTAAGCAAGGAACAACTTAATTAACTATAATTTAATAGTGCGACAAAATTGTGTATATATTATTAAAGAACGGAGTCTTAGAATTTTAATAATTGTTTAACATTTTCAAAGTCTAAAGCTAATGCAGGAGGGTTATCCATAAATGGTATTACTCTCGCTCCACAAAAATAAGGGCACAATTCATTTGATTATATCTTTCACATACCAGCCTTATTAGTGTATAGTTAATATGCGCATAGCCCGGACAAAACGTAGGAATTAAACAAAATAATGACTGAAAATTGTATTATTAATATGAACAGGTTTAGCACAAGGTTTTTTGATGACTTAGTCTAAGGGAAAATTCACATGCATTCGTTTGGAGATAATACCCATTTCCTCTCCTTATATTACACTACAAATTTAATTAATTAATTACAATATCAATAAAGTGATAATTTGTTAAACACGCTTGTATTGAGAATAGTTTTAAGCCAGATACCAAATAGAGTTGGATTATTTTAAGGGGAAAAGCTGAGTTCAGTAATGAGAGGGAAAAGTCAAAAAAGGGCACTGTCAAGATTCGTCACAGCCATAGGCTATTGTTGTAAAGTAATCATTCCGTTTATTTTCAGAAATCATTACTAAATCTATTTGGTAAACTCAAAACAGGTCCCTGCCTCATTTATAGGTCCACATTAACAATTTTTTACAGTGCAGAAGAGCTGATTTTGAACATCAATTTAACATACTGGTAACCCCAAACTTACTTTTTCCTAAACTGATGAATATATTTAAGTCCATGGATGTCTCTTCATTAATATCCCATGAAATAGGTCTTTTGAAGTTATAGCTAGTATTAATTTTTACGTAAATTGTTTGATAAATATTGACGATTTATTTACAAACACGTAAGTTATGATGAGGGTGGCAAAACTTAGTCAAGAGCTGAAAGGGAAATGATTCTCAGAAATCTGTTGTTAGTGCGCCATCTTATGACTGTTAATTCTAAATATGAGGTGATATAACTCCATAAGGAAAACCTGATCTCGCTTTATGAGGTAATTGTATTATATTTGGAAGAAGGTATAGGAAAGGTGGATACAAACATATAAAAGGGACAAACACAGTTCACACTTTACACTGCTGCCAATGGACAAAGAAGGTAATGGATGTCTCTTAAAGAAAATTGATCGTCACCACCCAATCCCCCGACCTAGGTTTCATTCTATCGGAACTCATCAGGGAGGAGTGTGAAACGCGCAA
>CABFVX010001365.1:69242-82297 GCA_902151425.1 Timema shepardi | reverse complement strand
GGTCTAGGGGTAAGGTGTCAGACTTCTATGCTGGCGGCCGGGGTTCGATCCCCGGTTCCGGCAAAGATTTATCTGATTACCAAACCCTTCCTTCACCTCTGACAAGACATCTTGTGAATGTGAGGAATGCCAGGTCTCCACCGTGGTTCGGATTCCACGTTAAACTGTAGGTCCTCCATTTCATCTCACAATCACCCTACCATTACACATTAGCGTAAGTGCGTATAGCCCGAACGGGTAGTAAGACCCAGTGCTAATAATAATAATAATAATAATAATAATAATAATAATTTATGCAGGTCAACAGCCTGAGGGTTATTACAAAGTGTCAAATTCTGACAAAAATGTTGCTATGCATTTGGTTGAACCAATACAAAATTCCAATAGAAATATAACCACCGATAACTGGTTTACCAGCGTGCCTTTGGCTGAAGAGCTCCTAGAAAAGAAGCTAACGATAGTAGGGACTATAAGTAAAAATAAGCAGGAGAGTTCTCAAGAATTCTTTGCTAAGCGCCAAGTCTACTCCAGTATTTTTTGGATTCTATGATAATAGAAATACATTAGTATACTACTGCTCCAAAAAAAGGAAAATATGTTTCTCTCTTTTCAATTATGCATGATGGCGATAACATTGATCAATCCACAAGAGAAAAACAAAAGCCTGAAATAATAATGTGTTATAATGACACGAAGGTAGGTGCGGATACAGTGGACCAGCTCAGCTGTCTTCATTGTATTCTATTTCTAGGAAAACTCGTCGTTGGCCTCTTGTAATCAGTCCTAAATACAGCGGCAATAGACTCCCAAGTAATTGTTGCTTCAAATAAACAATTTGAAATGCTAATTGTGAGAAGAAAGTTTCTCCAAGAGCTTGGAATAAGCCTTGTTACACCCCACATGGAAGTCCGAGCGACATCCACTCGTCTTCCAAGAGAGTTGCGGTTGACAATCAACCGATATTTTCCGTCCAAAGAAGTAGATGAACCGCCAAAAGAGAAACAAGAATACACCTTTTTCATGTGAAAAGTGTTACCAACTTGAATGCAAGGAACACACTACATTTCTGTGTAACGGAAGAGGTCCAATGAAACAAAAATTTAAGAAAATTTTCATTTTTGAAAAATTAAATACAAATACGTGACTAATGTGTGAGTTAAAAAAAAATTATTTACTATAATAATTATTTTAATCAAATTACATTAAAATCTAATTACATTAAAACTATGCATAGTATGTTTTATTATTGTGCTTAAGTCATTCTTATTATTAATATTTTAATCTATTCTAGTAAGTAAATTTTCAAACTCTTATATAATTGAATTCAAATTATGGTGGTGCCATAATGACCCCACGCGAGTATCAGTGTAACAAAGCGCACGTGAGTGTACCAGGGTTAATTAGTATGAATTGTTGCCCAACCTAGATTCATACATTTAATCATCAAAATATGATCGGCAACTGTCGCTATAGTTAAAGCAATTCAACGATGACTGCAAATAAATGGGTTTGTATCTTCAAAACACACCTTCCTTCCGTAATCCCATTAACATGATTCTCCTGCTTGATAAATCCCTCAGAAAAATAGGCCTACTGTCGCAGCACGGACTTATCGGCAGATGATAGGGTTAAATACCACCACCACTCTAGATGGTGTATTGTACGTCTTATAGAGAGCATCACACGTCGAACGCAACGTGAATGAGCATGCGCACTTCTTGCAGCTCTTCCGATTTGCTTTTCCCTTCAGGAGCAACTTATATTTCGCTTAGCGGTCGTTAGGAGGCAGCACGTGAAAGGACCACAACATTAGATGTGACCAAACGAAGGTCGAACTTAGTTCACGGTGTCGCTAAGAGATGTCACTGTATCTGGGAAATGTTTAGCGTGCTGTTTGGTAAGCAGCTTATGCTATTGTTTTAGATAATTGAGTTAAGAATTATTATACTTTGAAATATAATTATTAACGTGTATTTTGTTGGAAATAACTTAAACTGTACGCCCTACCAATAGTAGAGCTCTTGGTGACTACACATGTTAACAAATCTAACTTAGTAAAAATAAAAATAAATCACAACCTCTAAACTATTATTATTAGAACCGCGTCTTACTACCCGTTCGGTTTTTACGCATTTAGGCTAATGAGTGATGGTAGGGTGATTGCGAGATGAAATGGAGGACCTACAGTTTAACGTGGAATCCGAACCACGGTGGAGGCCTGGCATTCTCCAAATTCACAAGATGTCTTGTCAGAGGTGAAGGAAGGGTTTGGTATTCAGATAAATCTGTGTCGGGACCGAGGATTGAACCCCGGACCCCCAACACAGAAGTCTGACACCTTACCCCTTGACCACCAGGTCACCCACAACTTTTAAACTAAAATATGCATATGGTTTGAAAATATTTGTAGGGTTCTTGTAAGGTATCTTTAAAATTAATGCCAAATTAAAATGTAATGCTACAAGATAGGTTATGTATGTGTCCACGGTCCATTTGTAGTAGCTCCAGAACCATTTCCTTAAATGTTACTAACATTGTTTTAATTTTCTTGGTGTTAGTGGTGTGCGTGGTGTTCAGTGTGTTTTCCCATTATAGATTAGTCTATTATATGAGGTTGTGGTTTGCCAGGCATATTTGATACAAAATAATAAAACAATCTACGTACTTGTTTGGCGAGGAAAATCTTATTTGGGAAAGAATCGCATAGTAATAATAATAATAATAATAATAATAATAATAATAATAATAATTTTAATTTCATTTATTATAATGCTGGCCAACAGTCGTGTATGAGAGGCCAGCACTGAAAAGTACACAAATACCATACAAACACGTATAATAACAAAATAAAGTAAACAATAATAGTTAAATTATGATATATACTGATGAATAATTACAAAAATAAAATAAAAAAATATTTAGCACCATGTCTTACTACCCGTTCGGGTTATACGCTTTAAGTACTAATTACGCTAATGGAATAGGAATTGGGAAGGTTGAATTAGAGTAGGTGAACCCGCATTTGCGTGGAGGTAGAATGGAAAACCACTTGGGAGATACCACCCTCAGTTCACCCGACCGAGATTCGAACCTCAATCTCCACGTCCTCTGCGGTCGAGCTCAACACGACTAGCGCGTTAGCCAACTACGCCACCGAGGCGGGTACAAAAAATAGGACATAATTATTAATGATAGATTATAGCAATTATAAATAAATATCTTGAGAGCAGTAAAAGCATATTTTTTTAATCAGTAATAATAACATTAATAATAATTTGAATTATGCATTAAAACGGTTTAATAATGCCTGGTACATATTACACATACATTTATTGGGGTATGACTTAACTTTTCTTCTTGGCATTGGTTCATTGGCTGAGTTAAATTCTCACAGTTTTAATATAAGTTGTACTTATTCTGTAAGGAATTTTCCATTTCTGCTAATATATTTGTATATATTATATGTTTATTTGTTTTTGTTCTACCACGTCTAATGTTTAGATTACGTTTATTAGGTAGGGATCAAGAAAGTAGACTTAAGAGGAAATGTATCCACATTTGAATGGAGATATAATTCATGAATCAAACACCCGCACTACACACGGCCGGGATTGAAACCCTGACATCCCCGTCAGCGTCAAACCTGAATAAACGAGACTGACATTTAATCTGCGTGACCACCGAAGCAATTATGTATTTTTTACTAACTTGGTTCTTAAGTTTTGTTCGGAGTGGAATAACCTTATACTACAAAACATATGGTAGCTTTTCACATTTAAATTGTAAATAAAATTAATTAATATTTAGCTCTCATTCAAACAAAAATTAAGTTACAGCATACAGTATTTGTTCAATATAAAGACCCGCCTCGGTGTCGTAGTTGGCTAACGCGCTTGTCGTGTTGAGCTCGACCGCCGAGGACATGGAGATCGAGGTTCGAATCTCGGTCGGGTGAACTGGGGGGGGGGTTCCTAAATGGTTTTCCACTCTCCCTCCACGCAAATACGGGTTCACTTCCTCTAATTCAACCTTCCCAAGTCCTAACCAATTAGAGTAATTAGTACTTAAAGCGTATAACCCGAACGGGTAGTAAGACGCGGTGCTAATTATTATAATATATTCAATATTAAAAGTAACGTCAATTTTTGAGGGAATTTAATTAAATCATAATCATCTTGTTATGGCCGTTATCTTTTAACAAATGAAAGACTGCAATAATAGCTATCTATTGGTGATCTATTCATGATTAAAAAATAATATTGTTTTAGTTTTTTTTTTAGGACCTCTACTAGTTACGCTAGTGGGTTGGAACTGAGGAAGCTTGAATTTAGAGGAAATGTGCAAGCATTTGTTACATGGAGGGAGGGTGGAAAAACCCTTAGGAAAAATACCCTCAGTACACCTGACAGAGTTTCGAACTTCAATCTCCCTGTCATCGGCAGTCTAGTCTACTGAGAGGGTAGCGTGTTAGACCAGGTGGCCACCGAAATGGGTATGCTTAACATAATTGATATGTTTGTTCCAATCTTTTATTTATTGCTTGGCTTTCATTTTATTTTGAGAAGAAAGTCTTTTGATTTTGAAAAATAGATCTTGATTAAATATCTTCAGGCTAGTGGCAAAATAAAATCATAGTTGATTAATTTTTTTAAAAGCTATTTAAGGTTTGATTCCTAATCAGGTCAGGGTTAATCCTCTCGTCTAAGGCGAAACTCTTGAAATATTCACGTGAATATTGTGGTCTGAATACCGGCAGTGAAGGAAGTTTTGTCTTATCATTATTTACTTATTATTTATATTATTATTATTATTATTATTATTATTATTATTAAAAACCTGTATAATATATAAAGTAACTAATTATTTTTTAGTTTAACCCTAGAGTGGTTATAGAAAGCAATATTTAGATTAAAGCTTCAGGTTGGTTGTAGAAATGTGCAGCGATTATCTATAAATTCCATAAGCTTATAAAATTATATTTTAATTTTTTACTTGCTATACTAATTTAAAGTATTTCCCGCATACATTTTTAATAAATATATTTTGTTTCATTCTTACATACGTTTCTTTATCAATTTTAATGTGTTTTTTGTTATTTTCATGGTGTATATTTCTAGGTAGGTTATTTATTAAATTTATATGGTCAGTACTATTATTTTTAGAATCTTATAGCCATTAAATCTAAACACTAAATAATCTTATCCCAGTCACGTCTATACTGTCTCCATTTTAATTATTTCATGTTATGTATTGTATACTTTACCAAGCACTTTATGTTGTTATATAATTTATCCAATTTTATATTAAGTTATTAATTGTTTATTTTGATCATCTACATCTATTATTATTATTAGCACCGCGTCTTACTACTCGTTCGGGTTATACGCACGTACGCTAATGTGTAATGGTAGGGTGATTGTGTAGATGAAATGGAGGACCTACAGTTTAACGTGGAATCCGAACCACGGTGGAGACCTGGCATTCCCCACATTCACAAGATGTCTTGTATCTACATCTATTAAATACAACAACCGTACTTTTATTTGAAATAAGTTATATTGGTTAATAAGTAAGTATTGGTTTTTTTGTTATTGTGTTAGGTTGGTTATTAAATTTTTCTTTGAAATATGAATAACTTTGTGCTTGAGATGATTTTTTGATATAACTTTTTTTTACTTGTAAAATATTTGGAACAAATTTATATCGTCGGCATAATGTCCACCGTAAATATTTTTTTTATAAATAACATAAGTTTTTGGTTGTATTTTTGGCAGGGATTTCTATGAAGTAGAATTTTTTAGTTATTGTTGTTCGAGGTGGCGCGGTATATATTGCCAGTGTACTTGTCAAACCTTTTTACATTTCTAATGATTTTTAGGGAGATCATAACATATCTACTATATAGTGTCAACATTTTTTATATAAGCTATTAAAACAAGAGAAATAAATGTTTAAATTTGTAGACTATGTACTACGCATTTTTGTTAATTACAAAGCTCAAATTACAAATTATTTCAATGTTCTCATATTTTAAAACATCTACTTCTTGTTTAACTAACTACAAAATATCTAGTTATTTTATTTCTTAATGAATTAATATATTAATTATTAATACATAATTTGATTGCAAAAATAATACCTACATTTATGGGTACTAATTTATATAAAATAATGTTAAACAATAATTTTATTAAATTTTTCCTAAAACTATTAATATTTTAATAAGACTTTTTTTCCTTTAAACATGTACTTACTCTTATTATGCTTAAATTATATGAACAAAATGTATTATCCTGGGTAAGATTTAAAACATATTCTATTTTTTACTGTTGTTTTGTAGAATTATTTCGAGGGATATGTTTTACATCCAAACTAGGGGAGAACACATTTCTTATATTATCACGGCAACAGGGCAAACGCTACAATATTTAGATTTATTTCTGGTTGGGCAAGATTTGGTTAAAATCTAAAGAAAGGTATTCATATTTACGTCTCCTTTTGGTGATCCCCAGAGAATAGTAGCCAGAAGCAGAGATAAAAATAAAGGAACATGGACTAAGATAAATACCAAGATAGAAAGATCTAAAAAAAATGCCTACTATACTTCTTTCAGCGATTACTCTGTCAAGTAAGAACGAGGTAAGCAGATTGGGCTGCTGTATGAAGATGGAGCAAATACGATACAACAAAGGAACAAAGGACAGAGAGAGGAGATCTCAATGTAATGACACCTCCAACAATCCAAGATAAGAGGTATTTATGTTAACAATCTTTCTACATGGGTGATAGAAAATGCGAATAAAGAGGTAAAAGATATATATATATATATATAATTAAATTAAAATAAGGTAAAATAGCCTCAAAATACACTAGAATAATTAATCATAGAACACCAACATGAAAGCAACACGTTATTTGAGTCCAGAGAAAAAGACACAAAAATAATTCGAGACTAAACGTCAGAGGCTGCGAATGAGAAGAAAGGACATAATTGCAATTGTATGTCAGGACATTGAAACCAGTAATATATATATATATATATGACGTGTGACCAACGCAAGTACAGGAGTGATCAAGTAGGACACAAAGTAAACATGAGTGAATTAAATCAGCGACAAAATAAATTACAAGTTGAGCAAGACACACTACGTACTACAATTAACCAGCCAGCAGAGCGCGTGATGCAATTAGAATTTACCGAGCACAACAAAAGTAGCCTACTATTAAAAAAAACAAGAGAGTGGAGAAAACGCCAATAACAAACGAAGAAGGAGCAAAAAGAAGAGAGGTATCACGAAGGGATGCCGAAATAGTTCTAGGAGGGGGAGAATAAGGACAACATGGATTTACAGGTTTAATGGTAAATAAGTTATGACACCGACTATCATTTATATTCAAAAAATAAACAGGGAACTTAAAGATCAGACGGACAAAAGCAAAGAATTGGCATTTTTAAGAGTGGGTTTGATGACGAACCAGCAGCGTCGGTGGAAACACGAGGGCGACTAAGCTTGAAAGGCGCTCATGGCAATATTTTGGAATCTATATCTACAAGAAAAAACATCTACAACAGCTGTTGATTAGATTATTAAAGTTGAGACGCACAAAGTTGAGTGAGTACTAAAACCACATTAGATGGTTTTCTAGATCTATGGATCATCATCCTATAAGTAAAGAACACTTTGTAAAATACTTACAATACCCTTTATCAGAACAGCCAAAATATATAATCCTATAAGCGAGAGTAGCCCCATATATTCGTTAAGGTTTACTCGGGAACACTGAACAAATGTACCATAGTTTTTCCTTGATTTAATCAAAAAGGAGATTGGTGAGACTCGAAGTTAACCCTTGTCAAGCTGATAGTCACAACGTTCATGCAACAACGCACACACGGTGGTCAAGATGGACACCTAACGTAATAAACTATAAGGTGGTGAATTGGAAGGAGAACCAACAGCACCAGAGTAAGCAGAGAAATAGCGAGAATCAAACAGCCAATGCAAATAAAATGGGAATATGAATGACTAGGGGAAAAGCTCAGATGGAACGGTGTCATGGCTTGCCACCAAAAATTAATTCATCTGAACAGAGCAGTGCACACAGAATGAATAAGTGTAAAGTAATTTCACAGGTCTATCAACAGCCGCAAGATATTAAAGTGATTTAAAATGTCCAAAAGAGTACCAACCCAACAACTAACCAATTACCTATACCCATTCACCAGTTTGCAAAACACTGGCAAAACAATCTATGTGAGATTCAGGAGCTATATCAATAGGAATAAAAAATAACAGTCAAATCAGGAGGAAAGCAACTTGGATTGCCACGATCATGATCAGCAACACAACACAGGACATGATACGTTAAAATGTTTTAGACCAATCCAAGATGGAGTCAGAATCTTCGGAAATGAAGGATGTGATAGATAAATCTGTAGTCAACATTCTTGTTGACTCCAGGAGTATCTTTGAAGAAACCTCCAAACACATTTTCATTGTTGATTCAAAACACAAACTATATTTGGGATTAAACGGAAGGAATAACAGCAAAGTAAAACTACAGCCTTTGTTCGAAGTACAAATCACCAACGCTAAGTTAGATATTAGTATTGATATTGTCTATGGTTTTACCGTTTCCATATTATTGGCAGTGGGTATCTAAATCAACAGCAAGTGTAATTTCAATATGGAGTAAAACGAGTACCGGAAAACTTTAATAAGGAGCAGATTATGCACTCTATACAAATAACATGATCAAATTAACAAAAATAGTCAAGAACCCCTTTGAAAGAAGGAAGACTTATAATTGGAAGGATATTTGACAAGGGTCCTGAAAGCATTGAACCAGCTAACCACCAAGAAGAAAAAAAGATGTGTAAACAAAAATAGCTATGATGTCCTATTCTAATAGGTAAAAACATACAAACGGGTATAAAACACAGAATTCTTTACTTTTCGCGTCAATAGATAAATTACTATGCCACCATTCATGGTACGTCTAGTATTTAGGGCCAATCTATACTATTAGTAAACATTGTGTCTAAGGGCCAGTTTCATAGTCAAGTTTAGTACGCCTCAAGCGCGGCGCTACACTAAGTACAAGACAACACCTACCTAAACTCGAATGGAATGGGCCGTTCTCGCATATGAAACTGGCCCATTCCATTCTGGTTTAGGTAGGTGTCGTCATGAACTTAGTGTAGCGCCGCACTTGAGGCGTACTAAATTTGACTATGAAACTGGCCCTAATTGTGGTAACTCGTAAAAGTATTAGCCACTTAGAGCTATTTACAATCACAGGCAGGTTGATTCATAACTGCCTTTCACTGTACCAAATCACCAGGATCAAGCCTAATTCTAGAATCATATTCAAATTTATTTAAAGATGAGAACTTGAACACGGGAATAGAGCATTTCACACGTCATTGATATATAGCTAAACAATTCTGGTTAGTCTTGAAGCTATACCACTCCTTACTTCCTGTTAAGTCTTGAGTCAATGGGCTAGTTTCGTAATCAGACTTGGTGCCACTTAAGTGCGGTGCGGAATGGAATGGGCCAGTTTCATAGTCAGATATAGCACGCCTCAAGTACGGTGCAATACTAAATACAAGAGGACACCTACCTAGACCAGAATGGAATGGGCCAGTTTCATAGTCAGATATGACACGCCTCAAGTACGGTGCAATACTAAATACAAGAGGACACCTACCTAGACCAGAATGGAATGGGCCAGTTTCATATGCGAAACAGACCTATTCCATTTGAACTTAGTTAGATGTCCAGTATTTAGTGTTGCGCCACCCTTGCGATGCACTTAGTCTGAATATGAAACTGGCTCTATGCGTGATATTGTTAGAGGGTCAAACACAAGATTAAATAACAATTTTTCAATTCCGGATTATCCCGATTATTATATTTACTATTTATTGCATGGCGTCTTTTTCTATCTAATCGTAAGTATCCAGTCACTGGGGCTAGAGAGAACTATTACATGTACTCTCCTGGGATTGTCAAGTTCATAAGTCGTGTTCTGACATAATCTGTGTGATCATTATAAGTGTACGTTAAATACGACTGTAAAAATACTGACAAGCTTAAACATCCATTATACCTGATTGATACCTGATTCCTGATAGTAAGATATGTTATGCCCTGTGCACATGGTAAGTATTTTCGTACTTTGTTAAGTACTTAATTACTCACAAATCACTTAATACTATGTATAAGAACAACTATAGTGGCTACGGCAAGCAAAATAGTAACTATTATGAAAATATGTGCGTAATACGATAGAAGCACAGGGCATAAAAACATCTCAAACTTTAATATAGATAACTACAAGTTTTGTTACTCAAGGATGTAGTAGTTTTTGTCAATTTTTAATTATAAATACAATTGCCGAAAGGATATTGGTATTCATAAATTAGTAAATAGAACACATGATTATATTGTCCTTCTAACAAAAATAAATAAATATTTGTCAACTGAAAAGTTTGAAGGAGCTAGTTTTAATTAAATGTACTTTATAGCCATATTCATGATTAAAAATGTTACTCGATTGTTTCAAAATATATGTTTGTATTTTAATTCATGCAAACACAAAATATTTACTTAAAGAAATTGAATTTTATTGGTAACATTAACAATTCCCAAAACGAGAGTAAAAAAAAATGACCACGTGAATTTACGTCACATATTTCCTAGAAAATACTTCGTTGGGGTTTATATGATAGTAGTCATAATTATATCAGTACAAGTTTATTTAGAGGAGGTGCCGGTAATATGGAATACAATTTACTTTTTCAATAATATCAAAACGTACTTTCACATTTTGTCATCGAGTTCCATATTAAACTTATGATTAATATGTTTTTAACTATTTTTAGTGTCTAAAGCCAAATTTATAACTTTTAATGTCTTGTAGGAGCACTTAAAAGAGATGTGGAAAAATGAGGGCAATATGGAATACTACACATTTTGTATTAAAAACTAATTATATTTACTAAAACTTACAAATGTTTCACTAGAAAGTGTAAAAAAAAACATGAAAATATTATGTGTAAATCAATAAAATAGTAATAATTGGAATCCTTAAAATAATACATTATAATAAAAATAACTAATTAATAAATCAATATTAATAATTAATTATTAAAATATAATAGACTAAAATCTGGTATCGGGTAACATTGTTCTCTTAATAGATTTCTTAGGTGTTAGGAAAAATGCTTAAGATTAATTTGACAAAATAAATCACTTGCCAAACACTTGAAAAAATGTGCGGGCATTATGGAAAAGTGGTATTCCTTATTGCCCGACTCGCTATTTTAGAAAACAATATTTTTTGTTGGGTTATATTAAAATTACAGTAAAATAATGATTTAACTATGCATGAGTGAGCCTTAACCTAATGATTTGATTAGAATTAATAAGAACAGTAGAGTAAAAAAAAAATAGCATGATGAATACTAGCCTGCTAAAGTTTTTGTTAAAGCCAAAACAAACAATTGTATCTCACAAAACAATCGGTTCATCTGTCGAAGTGAAGGCGTCACTAGCTGTTTGATATTATTATTATTAGCACCACGTCTTACTACCCGTTCGGGTTATACGCACTTACGCTAATGTGTAATGGTAGGGTGATTGTGAGTTTGTGAGATGAAATGGAGGACCTACAGTTTAACGTGGAATCCGAACCACGGTGGAGACCTGGCATTCCCCACATTCACAAGATGTTGTTCCGAAATTGTTTGCTGTAATAGTTGAAAAAGTTAACGATAGATTGTGACACTTACATGAGAAACAATGGTATTCCGTATAGCCCGACTATTCCAAAATACCAGCATCTCCTCTACTCAATTAAGTACACAAAAATTACCCGTGTGAATGGGTCATTAGGAATACTCTTCAGAACAAATTAGCCTACTCTTACATAGTAATAATACTACTACTACTACTAATAATAAAATAACGTTAAAGCTCACGACCATCGTAACCCTCTAGAAAATGTCCCCTCCTCGTTGGCATGTCATTCAAACCATGAAAATCCTCCCCTTCAAAAAAAGATTCTTTACTCCAGCCAATCGTACTTTTTTTTTAATCGTGAATATAAATTGAAGAATATGAAGAGACGTAAGAGCAAGTGGGGTACGAATAAATATTTTCCCCCTATTCACAAAGTCTTCTTTCTTTTAGTTAAAAAAAAACCTAGTCCATTTGTTGGAAGGGGGGCTGTAGTCTTTTGTTGAAAGCTTTTTAACTGGCACTTTCTACTGAAATTTAAATCTTAATTTAAAAATGATGCACTTCACTTACTGGATGAATATAGCACTAAGCATTTACATATGCATAGTAGTAGAGATATTGAATTGAAACAAACAATCACACCTCTTTATTAATGACAAATAAAGTAAGAAATATTATTAAAACATATTTTGAAACTATTAGTTAATTTATTTTTGAGACAATGTGTTGCTTGGTAAATCGCACAGTTTCATTTGAGCACCACGTCTTACAACTTGCTCAGGTTATACCCGTATGACTCGCCTCGGTGGCTGTGTCGTCTTACGCCCTACTATCGCAGTAGACTGTTCTGACACCGACAACGAGATCAAGGCTCAAATCTCGGCCAAGTTTATTGAGGGTGGTATTTTCAAAAATGATTTTTCATTTTACTTCCACGCAAATTAAATTACACTTCCTCTAAATATAAAATTCGTAACTCCTAAAAGCATTATTGTAATTAATAGGCTACCAAAGTGTATAACAATTTACGCTAATATGTTAATGATGAGGGAGTGCACCCACATTTGAATGGCGAGAGATTGTAAAACAATTTAGTATTATTATTATTATTAGCACCGTGTCTTACTACCCGTTCGGGCTATACGCACTTACGCTAATGTGTGATGGTAGGGTGAATGTGAGATGAAATGGAGGACCTACAGTTTAACGTGGAATCCGAACCACGGTGGAGGCCTGGCATTCCTCACATTCACAAGATGTCTTGTCAGAGGTGAAGGAAGGGTTTGGTAATCAGATAAATCTGTG
>CABFVX010001365.1:50626-65279 GCA_902151425.1 Timema shepardi | reverse complement strand
ATTATATTTTTTATATTAATATAGAGATAGTGCTGCTCTCTAGTTACCTCGGAATGAGTTAAGGATAAGTGCTGCTCTCTAGTAAACATGGAATGAGTTAAGGCGAGTTTCTTCTGCTGCCATCTATCAGACAAGTGGTACCGCAATTAAATGGATACAATTCAGTATTCTGTGGGTATAATGCAAATATTTCTAGTGGATACAATTCAGACTTTTTATTTGTAATGCGTGTTTAAGAAAATGTCTGAATGGATACAATTAAGGATTTTGTGGACATTATGAAAATGGACACAAATCAGACTTTTTATTTGCAATGCGTGTTTAAGAAAATGTCTGAATGGCTACCATTCAGAATGGATACAATCCAGGATTTGGTGGATATAATTTAAATAATTACAGTGGATACAAATCAGGATTTTTGTTAAAGTCGTTTATTTGAAAAATGTCTGAATGGCTACCATTCAGAATGGATACAATTCAGGATTTTGTGGGTATTATGATATTGGATACAAATCAGACTTTTTATTTGTGGTGCTTGTTTGAGAACTGTCTGAATTGCTACCATTCAGAATGGATACAATTCGGTCGTTTCTGACACCTTACCCCTAGACCGCCAGGTCACCACCATTTAGTAAAAAGCAGTTTCAGTACACCCGACCGTGATTCGAACCCCAATCTCCTTGTCATCGGCAGTCTAGTCTATCGTGAGAATGAAGCTATGAACCATGCGATAAAAAAGTAAGTAATTATATATTTTTTATTACCGCGTCTTACTACCTTTAAAGTTAATACGCTTATATGGTAATTACTCTAGTGGGGTAGGGACGAGAAAGGAATCATTTTAGAATTAATATACCTGCATTTTCGTGGAAGGAGAGCGGGAAACCGTTAAGGAATATCCATTCTCGGTAGACCCTACCGGCGTTTTAACCTTGACCTATTTGATCTATTCATTATCAGCATGCCAGTCTAACATGATAGTGACGCCTTAGACCATTCGGCCACGGAAGAGGGTCGATTGTATGGTTACGTTCTTGTCATACACATAAGCTTATCGTTAGATTATATGTTTAAAAGGATTTAAGATAAGATTTATGGGAAAATAATAATTTCTTTTCTCACTTAATAAAGGTTAAATGTATTCGAATTAAGTCCAGATGAACCATTAACAGTTTTAACACTGCCGCTTGGACATACATACAAAGTATAGTTTCAAATTAATCAAGGAAAACTCTCTTTTGGACCTCTCGTTGATCAATTTCCAACTCACAGCTATTGTTGTTAATTTGTAATTTTTGTCTACCCTATTTTACAAATGTTTGGGCTGTACAACACTTATATACACTAATGGGTCAGCCAATCGCTTTTAAATTATCCAGACATCTTCGTTGTGAGAGTAGTATTCTCTAATACAGTTAAACATATACTTAGAATTTCTTTTTTTAAATATAGCTGAAATTATTCCAAATTAATGTGCAAGAAATTTTATAGCTAGACAGTTATTTAATAAAAAAGGTTTTTAAAATGTATTAATTTATTATGAAAAAGTAACATTTTTGAGGAAGTTTTGCCAAAGTAACAGGCTGTTACTTCTCTAAATTTGTGTCTCTATACTTTACCTTTAAAATAATTTGTTATTGGCTTATTCAACCATAGTTATAACAGCATCACGAGAAAAAATCATTAGGATCTGGACCGTTTACACCCTAAATGAAGATTGATGGACTGAAAACACATTTTAGATAACCATTATCAGTCGTCTTAAATAGAAATTGCGGAAAAATTTTGGGGAAGAGAAAATGATTACTTCACTTCTAAATCTAGCAGACACTTTAAATGTGGATTGTTTGCTTCATCTCTTAAAATAGTTTATAAAGGAAAGGGGAATGGTTTACTTCACCTATCAACCTAGATGACAATTAAAGTGTGAATCGTTCACTTCACTTCTAAGGGCCAGATTATTAGACTTAGAGAACCTCAAATGTGGCTCGAAGCCAAATACAAGACGGCATCNTCCATTCACGGTAGGAATTAATCTCTGAAAGGTCTTTTTCCCTACCAATATCCTACTACATAATAGATTTCTGGTAGGAAAAAAGGCCTTTCAGAAAACAATTCTTACGGTGAACGCACATTACCTAGACTCGAATGGAATGGGCACCATTTTCTAATATGAAACTGGCCCATTACATTCTGGTCTAGGTAGGTGTCATCCTGTATTTAGTATAGCGTCACACTTGAGGCGTGCTAAGTCTGACTCTGAAAAGGATCAATTAACGCATCTATTAAACTATCTTACATAATATAGGGGAGTCGTCAACTTTAGCTTTAAACCTGGCCGATACAGTCTATTGTACTTACAAAGTGAGCTAAAGCAACGATTCTTTCCAGAATATAGTCTAATATCTGATGTGGAGCCAAAGGGGAACATGTCAGTTGGCCTAAAACCATTTGACCTTAAGTGTAAGCCAAATTACTTTAGGCCAATCAACTTTAGGCCAACTGGATTAAGTTAAATGACTTTAGGCCAATTGGCTTTTATACCAACTGACTTTTAAGCCAAATTATTTTAGGCCAACTCACTTTAGACACAATTACTTTTGGGTAGATTGAATTAAGGCTAGCTAACATTAAATCTAAATTCTTAGGTCAACTAACTTTAGGTCAACTGCGCCGTCTCTGAGCCAAAGAAGGTGATGAACGTATTATGGTCAACGCTATTCAATGCTTTGTTTCATAATGTCGGGTAACATTTTCCCCTCTATGGCAGTATATCAATGGAACTTGTGCACCACGGTCTACGGTCTAACTCTAAGCTGTCCACTCGCCATTTTTAAAAGGAAACCTGTAGGTGACCTGGCGGTCTAGGGGTAAGGTGTCAAACTTCTGTGCTGGCGGCCGGGGTTCAATCCTCGGTCCTGGCACAGATTTATCTGATTACCAAACCCTTCCTTCACCTCTGACAAGACAACTTGTGAATGTGAGGAATGCCAAGCCTCCCCCGTGGTTCGGATCCCACGTTAAACTGTAGGTCCTTCATTTCATCTCACAATCACCCTACCATTACACATTAGCGTAAGTGCGTATAACCCGAACGGGTAGTGAGACGTGATGCTAATAATAATAATAATAATAATAATAATAATAATAACCCGCCTCGGTGGCGTAGTTGAACGCGCGAATCGTGTTGAGCTCGACCGCCGAGGACGGGGAGATCGAGGTTCGAATCTCGGTCGGGTGAACTGGGGGTGGTTTTTCCTAAATGGTTTTCCACTCTCCCTCCACGCAAATGCTGGTTCACTTCCTCTAATTCAACCTTCCCAATTCCCAATCCATTAGAGTTACTAGTACTTAAAAGCGTATAACCCGAACGGGTAGTAAGACGCGGTGCTAAATATTATATTATTAATAATAATAATAATAATAATAAAAGGAAACCATGTGCTACCTATTTTTGATAGAATCTTTCTAGCTCCCGGCCTTGTGAATGACAGCTACTCGGGAAGTCAGAGTTTAATCCGTTTAAAAAAAAAGCTAGTGAGTTTTTACATTTTTCTTCTATAATAATTAGTGTTCATTTATTATCAAGGGGATTCGCCATAGTTTGTTCATCTTGTTTTGTTTCTGTAACTTTATTTTACAGTTTTACAGCCTAAGCTCCGAGACAATTATTTTTGAATAAACTGTAAATACTTTTTAGTACATAAGACAAATTTGAGAAATTAATATACATTTGGAGAGTCATGGATGTTTGTGCTTTACAATCCAACTATCTTTATTACTTTATCTTATTAGAGTATGTATATACGAATTATGGTTTAAAAAGTCAACATCAACAATACATTTCTAACAAATATGAGTTAAAATATATCTGCGCAGATATAAACCTATTCTTTGAACTTTAGGTTTTCACTGGCTAGTTAAATTTTGTATACAGATCAATAAAAGATATGGATAGGGCATTTCTGAGGTTTGGATGCATTCATCCCAGCTTAACTAGCCCTTTCAGTGCCAACGAGTATTTTAAACATGTATTAATATATATTCTTATTTATAATAAAAGACGAAAACCTAAATATGAACAAGTGTTTGAAATAGTGTCCTTGAACATAAATACTAGAAAGAGTAACCAAAACCGCTAGGTTGAAAGAAAATTCCGAGATTTATGTTAATTCCAAAAATATGTAATATCGATGATATCTTACTATAGCTTATCATTATTATTATTATTATTATTATTATTATTATTAGCACCGCGTCTTACTACCCGTTCGGGTTTTACGCACTTACGCTAATGTGTAATGGTAGGGTGATTGTGAGATGAAATGAAGGACCTACAGTTTAACGTGGAATCCGAACCATGGTGGAGGCCTGGCATTCCCCACATTCACAAGATGTCTTGTCAGAGGTGAAGGAAGGGTTTGGTAATCAGATAAATCTATGCCGGGACCGAGGATTGGACCCCGGCCGCCAGCACAGAAGTCTAACACCTTACCCCTAGACCGCCAGGTCACCATATAGCTTATTAACGACTGGGATGACCGGTCCCATGATATAGTGGTCAGTCCACCTGGCTACGAGCCTAGGGGTCCCGGGCTAGATTCTCGGTTTATACCATGGGTATTATTCTTGAAAGGGGAATCATCCCAAAGGTCACCAGGGTTTGGTTAATTAGGTTTAAGTTAGGTATAAGATATCGCCCCACCTTCATAATAACTATCATCACATCATGTTAAGGACCGACTACACGAAGCCGCGCCTCATTTTCCTGGTGGAATGCTATCCACGTTTTTAAACGCAAGTGGCTACACGAGTCCGCATCGCACCGGCGGGGAAGAATCGTCGAGAGACAGCACCTACCACCGGAAATAAAATGTTGGGGAGATTCCGAGCTTTGTTTTCGTGCTAACCACTAAGCGCTGTAAGGGTGGGCGAAACAGTGATTTTACGATATCGGTGATCACAGTGACCTTGATTTTAAAAGAGCAGTGACTTATACAAGTGATTATTCACAGTGATTGTCAGTCACTGTGTTAGCACTTGTAAAAACTAGGCATTTCTTTCACACGTGCGACGCTGTAGTCATTGTTTCCAACATTACGTACAATATAAACAATATTATATATATATATATATATTTATATAAAGTACTCTTATTTATCAAGAAAAATTATTCTCATATAAATTTTTGAACTAAATCTTCAATTTATAAAAATAAACATACAATATAATTGGTTATGTTAAATAGCCCTCCGATATCAAATTTGAACACAATCATTAGAACTATTTTCAGAAAATTAAAATTTTACATAAATCAATCATCATTAAAATGGATAAGATATATTTTTTTAGAAAATCGAATAAATGTATATATATATTTTTTTTTTAGAAACTCAAATAAATATATATATATCTTATATATAATTTGATAATCCCGTTTCCAGTAATAGAAATTATGAGGAAATGACTGAACAGATTTTGACAAATGACCATTCGTTTTAACGGTTAGGAGTCCAGGATGTCGGGAAATTAGTAGTTTTCCACGAAAATCCGATTTTCACAGAGAATATTCAGTTTTTTTTTCTTTATTTGGTCACCATGGAAATCTTTATTTGCTGCATGGCTGTAACTCTCTAAATAAAACATATCTCCTTGGCTAAAAAATAATAAATCAATCTTTATTTGTTGGTCCGAACAACACAATTTTCTCTTTGGATCAATATTTCTCTTTGGATGCTGGTCATAGCACATCTACATTGAGATGCCAGAACTGGGAAAACGTTTATTTTTTATTGGAATGTTGTTATCGTTATTTGCATTTAAATCAATAATATTAAGTATAAGTCGAAAGTTAAAAGGTAAAGTTGTTAAGTTAGTGAAAATATTGTCTACGTTTTGTTTAATGCATGATAAAATGATGTTTAAATGTTTTGGCATGTAGCTCCAAAACTATAAAATTATCTTGACACTGGGAAACACAAATTTTGTTAACTTAGATCTGACACTTGTTTTTGGCTAACTTTTGGCATTTGAATCCAAAAATGACCTAAGTTTTTTCTATAACGTCAACTCTTTAAGCTACAGTACACCCTCTCTTTGTCCCAAACGTCATACAAATGAAAATAAGGGAAAATTGACCAAATATACTGTTCACAGAGAATAATTTTATTCATACAAAGGCTATATATAGTTACTGTAAGTCAAATATTATTCATACAAGTAGTAAAGTTCTTTTATCAAACTGCAAACACACATATTAAGGTAAACATTTTCGCTTATAGCTTTTCCTGGAGTGCTCAATCTGTGGACAATCTCGCCTGATGCTCCAACAATAGTTAGCCATCATATGTACATCCCATCTACCCTGATAACGTTCCTCCATGATCATCAAATATTGGTGGAATTGCTCACCCTACTCATCACTGACTGCGCCAATTTTTTTTAGGTAAGTCAGCAAGATGGCTATGCAGAAAATGCACCTTGATGCTCATGTTGAAACCAAGTATTTTGAAGCTCTCCAAGAGTTGCTGGACAATTTCGGTGTAATTATGTGCTCGTGTATTTCCAAGATAGTCTTTGACAATGTTTTTGAATGCCAACCAAGCATTCTTTCGGAGTTCTGTCATTGTTCTGATGAAATGTTCATATTTAACGAGCTGCCAAATCTGTGGACCATCAAACACTCCGGCCTTTATCTTTTCAAAAGACAGGCTAGGAAATGCTGAAATGAGATAATTGAAAAGTCTCCTTCAATTGGCAAAGCTTTAACAAATTGCTTCATGAGACCCAGTTTTTTATGCAGAGGTGAAAATATAATGTTCTTTCTGTCGACAAGTGTCTGATGTAGAGTGTTTGGATCACCAAGTTTGAGATCAGATCTTGGCAGCCAATTCGACTGCACCCAATGCTTCTCACGAGCTCTGTTGTCTCACATACACAAAAAACCGGAATACTTGGTATATCCGCATGGCTGGACAAGAAGGAAGCAAACCATTTTAAGGTCAACACAGATGATCCATTTGTGCATGTAATATAGCAACATATCAATGAAGCTCATTATGTCTTCATATTCTTCGCGAAAACAAACTGAATGGCCTATTGATACTGCACCAAATACATTTCTATTGTGAAGGAGGACACACTTCAAGTTCCGCTTTGAGTTATCGATGAACAGTCGCCATTCAGTTGCGTTATAGGCTGGAATTCCAAACTCCTCCATTAAACCATGTACGTTATGGCAATACCAAATCCACCGTCACTTCGAAAGTATTGCAGAAATTCACTTTCTCTTGATCTAAAGTAGAATACCTTAGCTCCTTTTTAAAGAAAGTTTTTCTCCTACAGTCTTGATGCTAGGATTTCTGAAGCCTTTTTGGATAGTTCCAAATTTCGGGCCAAATGATTCAACTCATGCTGATAAAATCCCTTATGAATGGAGTCCTCTTCACTTTAGAAATCTTCATCGTTGGTGTCATTTCGATTTTCCCCATACTCGTATTCCTATATTTCGAAAGAGGGTAATTCTTTGAAAACTGGCTCCGGGCTTTCAGCTGAATGAGGCACTGGGCGTATAGCTGATGGTAGACTAGGTTACTCTATTTTACATTTGTTTTTCTTGTTATATTATGACGTTTTCCCTATACAAAAGTAGGTCACTTGAATGATCTTTGGGCTCTCGCCAAATTATAGGTATACCAAATGGCAATTTATCACGTTTTCCGTTCGTCCACATCCGTAAACTCTCGACACACTGCTTGCACACCTTGTGAGGGGCCCAAGATTTATCTTGATCGCCAATTTTCACTTTAAAATATACAAAATAGGCTTGCCTGACAAATGCGCTGATGTTTGTCCTTTTACTAGGAACGATGAAACTGCCACATATATAACAAAACGAATAGGGGCTGTTTAAGCACTTACCACGTGAAATAGCAGAGGAAGACATGATCTAAGGGATAGGAAATAAGTACATATGTAAATAAAAAAACTAAACACTGCTAACTCCTTGTATACAGACAAGAACTCGGACTCCACTTCGGAATGCGCTTCACTATACAGAGCGACATATAACGTCTCACTAAACTATCTCAGGTGTAACTGAATATCTAGACAAGTATGAACCTGTCGCTGGTCCCCTAAGGTGTCATTCACCCCTCCCCAATCAAGGGAGGTTTACTTCAGCCAATAAGAGAGCGCTAGTGCTTCTTATGATCCAGGCTCGATCCAGCAGAGTGGTCACATTAAGATAAGTTGTAGGGAAAAAAACTTGACGTGATAGAAGAAAACTAACTACCATTTTGAAATCAGCATGCCTATTTAACTATAATACAGCTTAAAAATCGAGCTCAACAGAAATCGTGTTAAAAATTGTTCCCCAGTCTAAAAATCACTCATTAGAAAACTACCCTTTATCGAATCTTTGCCAAAAAGTTAATTGTATAGTGATATTTGGGAGGTCAACCGTTCCCAAGATATATATTATTAGCAATCTTGTTAGAAACATTTTCGAAAAGCTTAGAATTTAAAAAAATCACTTGTAAGTTAACTACCCTTAATTTGGGTAAAGTAAAAGTAAAAAAAAAAGTTTAAAAAATTCTGGAGCTATAGCACTATAAAATCTAAATATAGAGTTTGGACAAAATCCAGCAAACAATTTTGTAACCATGCCCAGAGACAGACAGATAGACAGAAATGGGGACAGAGAGAATGGTAAAATCCACCTTTTTTGTGTTGTGTCGAAAATTTTCACGGTGTCAACATGAGAAGGTAAAACTCAGTCACCTTTTTTACACTTCTTTTAAAGGAAAGCTTATTTGAAAAACAAATAGATGTAGTTTTTCATATTCTAAAAAGATTACCAGATAGGCTACCCATTTTGAACCAAATCATTAGATCCATTTTTAAATAGTTTAAATTTTGGAAAAATCAATCATAGAAACCTTAAACGAAGTTGTATAAAAAATGAGTCTTGTCAAATATTCTGAAGATACCTATTTGAAACCAAATAGTCAAAGCAATTTTTAAAATATTAACAAAATAAAACAACTCATTTATCAGTAAATTACCCTTAAACCAATTTTTACCCAAAAAAGAATTTAAAGTGCAATTTCTTACGTCAAAAATACCCAAAATATCCATTTGGGCCCAAACTATAAGGGCCATTTCTAAAATATTTAATTTGGTTTAAAAATCATTCATCAGTAAACTAACCATTAACTAATTTTTAGCTCAAAAACCAGTGTAGTGCTATTTGTCATATCAAACACTCCCAATACACCCTTTTGGAGCAAAGTCATTAAAGCTTTTTTTTTAAATATTTCATATTTTCGAAGAACCAGTCATTTGTTAACAACCCTTAAACAAAATTTCTTTCCAAAAAACAAATATACAGTGCAATTTGTCACATCAAACACTCCCAAGATACTCATTTGTAACCAAATAGTAAGTAATTTTTTTTGTTGTGGAAAAATAATTCACCAGTAAACTACCTATAAACGAATTTTCACCACGAAAACCAAAAAAGTATTTTTTAAATATCAAATACTCCCAAGTTACCATTTGGAACCAAATTGCTAGTGCCATTTTAAAAATATTTCAAAATTTGGAAAAATCAGTAATCAGTTTCAGTTAACTACCCATGAATGAGCTTTTACCCCCAAAACAAACATACAGTGTTAATAGTCGTTCCCAGGTACACATTTTAAACAATATCGTTTTTGGCCATTTTCGAAGTATTTCCAATGTTATAAAATTTCTTATCATTAAACTGCCCTTCAACGAAATACCCCTCCCTCCCCCCAAAAAATTATATTGTGCTATTTTTTGTCTTATAAAAAGAAATTACTAAATTTACATTTTAGACACAATCGTTGGAGCTATTTTTGGTAAATTTGGAATTGAACAAAAATCACTCGTCAGTAAACAATCCTTAATTAAGTGTTAGGGTCGAAGTTATCAAAATGTCCTGAAGTATAAACATATAAAATCAAAATATCAATTTTGAACAAAATCGATCCAACCATTTTGTATCCATGGTTAAGGACAGACAGACATGGGGCGGGCAGAATTTTAAAAATTCTATTTTTTTGTGTCGGATTCACATAAAACGTAAATAATCATCATAATCTCGAGATCGTTTTTTCACGATTACAATAATTTATCTTGATATGAGAATATAAAAATACTTTTGTAACTACACCAAAAATATCTACGTTATTTACACTAGAATGACAAGGGTTTATTTACATATCACCCTGCCATGTTCGTCCCAAATTAGTGGAGCCGGTGACTTCACTATGATTCATTCTGTCCAATGTATTTATTTACACATGTTTGGCGCAACAGAGTCCTGTGACATGTGTGTGTGTGTGTGTGTGTGTGGTACCTTTAGATATTGTCGGCGAGGAGATTTTCAAGTTTTCAGTGGCGTCACTCACACTTGGCAGCAATATTTCACGTCAGTTCATTGATAACTGAATGGTATTTAGTGTCTTCAGTTCATTTTATTTCTGCTTCAGTGTTCTTCCTAGGGAAACTATCTATAGCCCAATTTTCAAACGAAGAATTATTTGACAGCTAGAAAGTTTATAAGATCAATATCACATGCATTTTAATCTGGTTTTCTCATACTCTTTCCATGCTAATTTAAGGTGATTTTTCTTACGCTACGTTATCATCCTACAGGCTTTAGATTAAGCGGTTAGCCCTTGCGTTGGACTTATTATCCGAATAAAAAAAACCCAAATAAAACAACACATTTTCAGCGGATTATTCGGAAGAACCCTCAAAGATAACAGTAAATCACTTCAGGAACTTCACCCCTTTCCCTGAACTAACCACCGTAAGCCCAGATAATTTGATTTCAACCCTACATTTCCTAAAATGCTCAGCTTTGCTTAAGCCCCTTAATAAGGGAAATTTTTAATTGTTTTTTGCCTTGGACTACAACTTAATGCTTCTATAAATATATTTACACTCAGCTAAGAAAAATAGCTATTATCGTTTGAGACTACCCTTACTGGTTGCTGAAAACTATTCGTAAGGTGCTTGTTTTCAACACGGGGTGAAATTCAAACGAAAGTCGTTTAATAGGTAAATATTTCAAATGACGGATGCCTTAAAACTTTAGAATTCTATACAGTTGCAATTTTAATACATACATTATAATACATAGTAGGGATGAGAGATAGAATAATAATCGTTAAATGGGTGACCTGGCGGTCTAGGGGTAAGGTGTCAGACTTCTATGATGGCGGCCGGGGTTCAATCCTCGGTCCCGGCACAGATTTATCTGATTACCAAACCCTCCCTTCACCTCTGACAAGACATCTTGTGAATGTGGGGAATGCCAGACTTCCACCGTGGTTCGGATTCCACGTTAAACTGTAGGTCCTCCATTTCATCTCACAATCACCCTACCATTACACATTAGCGTAAGTGTGTATAACCCGAACGGATAGTAAGACGCGGTGCTAATAATAATAATAATAATAATAATCGTTAGAAATAGTATGACTACATTTTTCGTATTTATTACTTTTTAATCTTTATCTTCAAATTTAATATTCATTTGTGGTATTCATGAGTGACATATAAAATTAATGACAACCCAAATGGTTGGCCACATGGCCTAGATGTCAGTCCCATCTAGTCCTGTTTGCCAGTGACGGGGAAGTTCTGGGCTCAAATCCCGGACAAGTGTTTTTAAGGGCGTTTTCATTAAATGGTTTCCCACTCTCCCTCTACACCAAATGTGGCAAAACTTTCCCTCAACTCTACCATCCTCATACCTACCCTAATGGAGGGATGCGTGTAGCCAGCGCATGTATAAGACGCAGTGCCAAAAAATTATATTCCCAAGACAAACAGCAAACAATGCCGGATCCTGATATTATGTTATATAATAGATGAAAAATATAATATTTCCACAACCATAGATTAGTGGCCTTGGAAGAAATAAAAAGTGTAGCCATAAAATATAAACTATTTTTAACTTTAATCAATATGTTCAAAGTGTTTTCTACTCATCTAATTACAGTACTTATGTATAAATTTAATTTTCATTTGTAGTTTTTAATACTGACATCTTTTTGTATTTGATTACATCTATCAATGTATTGAATCTTTAATGACATTTTTATTTCATTTTTTCTTACCACCATTCCCCCTTTTGTTCCTGTTCTGTCATTTCTTTCTGGCACTATTTTTTTTTAACCGAAAAATCTTTTATAATGTATTTTTTTCTTTTATTCCACCCGCACCTAATAATGAAGGTTTTGTTCTCGGATCGTACACGCATATCATGCCGACTATACAGGCAAAAAGGGCCTATGCCATGCCATTAATATAAAAAAAGGAATTCGATATTAAATAGGCTGACATTTGTGATTCGTTTTATTTAATATGTCACACAACATAGATTGCACACTTTTTAATGTTGGATCTGTCGTGAATTTATATTACAATATTTACTGGTGTTTATATATTAAATGTAAGACCAACATGGGTAGTTGAATTTAAACAAAACATTATTTATGCTAAAGGAAAGAGTATTAAGTGTTGAGGAAGCTTGTTAAAGGTTTCAGAGTCTAGATGTTATGCATGCCCTCTTGGCCAGTGAAAACTAAAACCGTCTACAGGTCCTGCCTGTTCCCATGGCTGAATAGTCAGAGTGACTGACTTCAGGAAGTGGACCATCCATTTATCTTTCTTGACCTCTCAGATAAGTAGTAAGGAACACTGATTCTAGGTCTAGAAGCAAATACTTAACATGTATTTACCTGTAGTCGAGTGATTAGGAAGATTTACTACTGGTTATAGGATATTCTATTTAATTTTGCCTGTCCCTATGGCTGAAGGATTAGAAGTATTGGCAAAAGGCCTAGGATGTTTTAGTTAATCAGGTGTGTCTCCCTAGATAAAGGATTAGTATTGACAAAAGGCCTAGGATGTTTTAGTTAATCAGGTGTGTCTCCCTAGATAAAGGATTAGAGGTATTGACAAAAGGCCTAGGATGTTTTAGTTAATCAGGTGTGTCTCCCTAGATAAAGCATTAGAAGTATTGACAAAAAGGCCTAGGATATTTTAGTTTATCCTGTGTGTCCCCATGGCTAAATAATTAGTTAAAAGTATTGAAAACCGATCTATCAGAGCTTAGCTATCTTGCTTGACGCCGTGAATTAGTTATTAGTATATACTGATTATATGGTTTCCTGTTATCGTTGCTGAATGCAAATGATAATGGGTATAGGTTATTAAAACCGTTGATAAATATTTCAGAGGATTATGGCTACATATTGACACTCTCCATTTTTGAAAGGTAAGTATAGCTAAGACCATCCCATTCCTATGAGTGAACTGGTAGAAATACTCTCTCTAGGTTCATGTGAGCCTAGCCACATCCTTTCTAATCCCATAATTGAGTTGATTAGAAGACTCACTCCAATCTAAAGCCCTGGCCACATACTTTCCATTCCTATTGGTGAGTTGGTAGAAAAACTTACTACAATACATAAGGGATTCTAGCTATATTGTTCACATTTTCATAGTTGAATACTTAAAAACAGCTACCAAAATGTTAGGCACCATTGGTGAATCAATAAGCTAGCCCACTTAGACAGGTTGGCTGACTACATGTCTGAAGGAGCCTGGTTACATAATCTCAATCCGCATGTTTGTTTAATCAGGGAAGCCGATGAAATAAAGAGTACCTAAGAGTCTTGTGGGATTTATTACAATTTTATATAACTTTGATTAATAGCGAGGCTGACAAGCTTAATAAACTGACTACAGAGTTAAATAGCTTTGGGTACAATCTGGATATATTATGATTGAAGGTTATGGATAAATATCACATATTTAAAGATCCCTAGTTAAATCAAATCAGTTCCAGGAGTTAAGGAGAAACTAAATATATATGTAAATCTTATTGAATATTGTATTTCCATATGGTCGAGTGCTATCATGTGTGAATGAATGTGAGTATGAACGACTCTGGAAACATAATGTCTCTCATTGTTATTATTTTTTCATTAAAATTACTTCACATGTGTGATATTTAAATGGGTTCGATTAATACACGTATTTTAAAATCATATTCATGTATTATATCATTTATCTGTTACAGTGGATATGTATTATTATAAATAACTTTTTTCCCACATACTTTTTTAGTTGATGATACACTCAAGTTTTCATGGGAAGGACCTCTTAGAGGATACCATTTTTTTTTTTGCTGTCACAATTTTTTATTAATATTTAAACCAAGAAAATTGTTGTAATATTATATACTCTTGACGTGAAAATTGAGAGAAAAATTTCAATCCCCAGTGTAGGCGAAGAATTGGGGCTTTACATTTATGTCCAGAAATTACAATGAATATACTTTTAATTGCCTTTATGGTCTTTGCTATTTATATGACGTAGTTCATAATTGAAATTCATATTCTTATGCCTTAATTAAGGTAAAATGCATTCAAATAAGCGTTTGAAAATCTAAAAGTATGTTTTAAAAATAAGATTTTGGCTTTTTAAAATAAAGCTTACATTGAATAAACTTATCTGAAAATCTAGAATGCAACCCAAATATTTAATATTTGGAAAAACTTGTACTAATTATTTTGCTAGTTATTTTAAATATATATATATATATATA
>CABFVX010001365.1:21232-50033 GCA_902151425.1 Timema shepardi | reverse complement strand
CGCGTCTTACTACCCGTTCGGGTTATACGCACTTACACTAATGTGTAATGGTAGGGTGATTGTGAGATGAAATGGAGGACCTACAGTTTAACGTGGAGTCCGAACCACGGTGGAGGCATGGCATTCCCCACATTCACAAGATGTCTTGTCAGAGGTGAAGGAAGGGTTTGGCAATCAGATAAATCTGTGCCGGGACCGAGGGTTGAACCCCGGCCGCCAGCATAGAAGTCCGACACCTTACCCCTAGACCGCCAGGTTACTCACAGCACACTTAGGATGGCGGAAAGATGCACCAGTTGGCCACGGCACACCAGTTGAGAAACACTCCGTTATACTAAGCACGTGATAAATGATAAACTAAACCATCGAAAGTAGTCCTAGCTTCTTTAATTCAAATGGAAAAAAAGGATGTCATTTTTTAAAAGAAATAACTAGGAAACGAATATTTAGAAAGAAAATGATCGATTGACTGAAAGGAAAAATACACACGAGAAGGAAGTGCCGTCAGTCACGCTTTTTATCACGTGCATGTTGGTTAAAGAAAACAGGATGTTAGGAACGTTCTCTCGTAACTTTTAATACTAAATGTTTATTCCTACCCCAAAAAAGGGAGTATAAACGATATGCTACCTGCTTCAGTGGCCACATGTTTTAAGGTGTCATCCTCGCAGTATATTAGACTGTCAATGACAGGGAGATTGAGGTTTGAGTCCCAGTTGGGTGTACTGAGGGTGGTTTTTCCTAAATGGTTTTCCTCTCTCTCTCTCTCTCTCTCTCCAATAAAATGCTGATACACTTCCTCTAAATTCAAATTTTATCATCCTTAACTCACTAGCGCAATTCGTACAGATGCTTATAACCTTAACAATAAGTAATATGCAGTGCTAAAAAAAAGCTCTAAGGGTTAAAGAAGTGCACCAACTTTAGATTTGAGAGAGAATGGAAAGCTCACAATGATTATTGTAGTGTGGAAAACTCAGTGTGGATGCCAGGGATAATACCCTTGTCTATTATTATTATTAGCACCGCGTCTTACTACCCGTTCGGGTTATACGCACTTACGCTAATGTGTAATGGTAGGGTGGTTGTGAGATGAAATGGAGGACCTACAGTTTAACGTGGAATCCGAACCACGGTGGAGGCCTGGCATTCCCCACATTCACAAGATGTCTTGTCAGAGGTGAAGGAAGGGTTTGGTAATCAGATAAATCTTTGCCGGGACCGAGGATTGAACCCCGGCCACCAGCACAGAAGTCTGACACCTTACCCCTAGACCGCCAGGTCACCATATACCCTTGTCAATGGTGCAACGTGAGTCTAACTCTTTAAACTCTTCGGCCCCCGGGGTTAGCCCCATAAACTTTTAAATAAGAAGGGGCAAATTGAGTAATGATAGTTATACCTTCTTTTTATCCCAATACATATTCGATTGATTTAAAGTATTGAGTTTGCATTGCCATTGGTTGCTTTTATTTAAGGGGCCAATTTTTGAATCCGAGCCAAGTGAACAATAAAAGAATGGTATATTACATATGATTTTTAATATGGATTTTCCCATAGTATCTGGACACTAATGTTGGTACATTTCCTATGAGACACCCTCCTTATATCTTGCCCATAGAATAAGTCACTAGTAGCCTTAGTATTAAATTTACAAATTTGATTACAAATTTGACGTTCTCTGAGTAGAGGTTTATAAACAACTAAACGGATAAACAACCTTAAATGAAAAACCCCACTAACTTGGCGTCTTTTACCGGTCAAGGTCATACATATGACACACAATATGTACTGCCAATCACTCTGGTTGACTACTCTGTTTTGATTAACACGCAGCTAAGGGTTAATCATATTACTTTAAGGTAGGTAATGCCAGAAAAACAGGGAAATGTTTTTTGCAGTTTTTATACAAAACTTTTTTTGACAAAATATTATTTTTATTATTATTAGCACCGCGTCCTACTACCCGTTCGGGTTATACTCACTTACGCTAATGTGTAATGGTAGGGTGATTGTGAGATGAAATGGAGGACCTACAGCTTAACGTGTGATCCGAACCACGGTGGAGGCCTGACATTCCCCACATTCACAAGATGTCTTGTCAGAGGTGAAGGAAGGGTTTGGTAATCAGATAAATCTTTGCCGGGACCGAGGATTGAACCCCGGCCACCAGCACAGAAGTCTGACACCTTACCCCTAGACCACCAGGTCACCTTTTTGACAAAATATTGTCAGTTATATAAAAAAAAAGAGTTTAATTTTCTTCTTTGCTAAGAAAAACAGTCGTTGAATATCTATAATGAGGATAGCGGCATTAGATGTCAAACTTTTAAAATGAAACGAAAAAGCTGTCATAAAATTCCAGGACACCCTTTACAGATATTCAACAACTCTTGAGGTCACCATGCGAAGAAAATTAAACCCTATGGCTCTACTGGAGCAATATTTATTTATTTTTGGCCAAAAACATGTTTTTATATAAATCAATGCACAAGAACACTGTCTTATACTTGCGTTCCCTAAACTCCCCACCTTAATTATGGGCACCGCGGGTAGCCTGATCAGGTCACACGAGTTCGCTAATTACGCTAATTGAATTTTAGGAAAGTAGAATTTTAGAGGAAATTTAACTCCATTCTTATGGAAGGAAAATGGGAAACAATTTAGTAAAAACATTATCAGTACACCCAGAAGGGATTTGAAGCCCAAATCTACCCGTCACTAACAATTCAGTCTCACCAGAGAGTGACGCGTTAGACCATGCGACCACCGGTGCGGTGACAAAATCTGTTGGCTCTACACGCATATACACTAACTAAGCTAATGTGTCAGGAATGAGAAAAGTTGAAATTAGATAAAATTTACCAGCATTTGCGTGAAGGAATAGTGGAAAAAACATTAGGAAAAACTACCCTCAATACACCTGACCGGGATTCAAAACCCAATATCCCCGTAATCACCAGTCCAGTCGATTTCAAGAGTGACTCCTTGGACCATTCATCCACTGAAATGTAGTAGTAATAATTTAAAGAAATTTTAATAAATATTGTTTTAAATTTTTCTTTGGTCTTACTGCCATTTACATCTATACGCTTGTTTTAAATTGACTCGACATATAGAAACAAAAAAGGGCTGGTGTTATAGAAATAATCCTCTTCTCAGATACAACATATACTCCATTCACGGTAGGAATTACTCTCTGAAAGGTCTTTTTTCCTACCAATATCCTACTATATAGTAGATTTCTGGTAGGGAAAAAGGCCTTTCAGAAGTCAATTCCTACGGTGAATGGAATATAAATATTCCCAAGCTCTGTACCTCTGTTTCACCGTTTGAGGCCAAACTCTTCTTTCTGTCATTGGAAACATACGCCTGTCAGCCCCCAATCAACTGTTTTCAATAATTACCTCACGTCTGCGCTACTGCACAGCCCCTTCCTAAACTAATGCTTTTCGTTAGACTTTCTTTAAGTTCATCATCATCTCGCTGTGACTTTACATTATTTTGAGTTAAAGTTTATGTTCCTTTTCTGTGTGCGTGTGTGCGTGTGTGTTCACCCCACCTTAATACCTGTTCTGGTTTTCATAATTTTTTACAATGATGGTGTAGGAATGAAATTTAAAATTTAGAGGAATAGTACCAGCGTTTGACTGGAGTAAGTGTGGGAAACCAATCTCTGTGTGAAAACCCGACTGGGACTCGAAGCCCAATCTCCCCGTCACTGGTAATCTCATCTTTTTAAGTTAAATTAAATTAAATTAGTGTAATTGTCAGGTAGCCCGAACGGGTAGAAAGACGAGGATCTCTATAAAAAAAAGAAAGGGCTAGTTTAGTAATGCTTTTAATGATTGTAGGTGACCTGGCGGTCTAGGGGTGAGGTGTCAGACTTCTATGCTGGCGGCCGGGGTTCAATCCTCGGTCCCGGCACAGATTTATCTGATTACCAAACCCTTCCTTCACCTCTGACAAGACATCTTGTGAATGTGGGGAATGCCAGGCCTCCACCGTGGTTCGGATTCCACGTTAAACTGTAGGTCCTCCATTTCATCTCACAATCACCCTACCATTACACATTAGCGTAAGTGCGTATAACCCGAACGGGTAGTAAGACGTGGTGCTACTAATAATAATAATAATGATTGTAGTAATATACAAATGTGTGTGCCTATATGAATATGGTAGCGCGCGGGAAAAGGAACCCGTCCATATGTCCTCTATTTGCGTTGGCAGGCCGGGAAAAGGCACACTTGGGCCGATGTTGCGCGTGACCTGCCCCACTCAGCAGATGGGCGCCCTGGTCTTCAGATGAAAGGGTTAGCCTTAGACCCAACTCTGTAATTATTAAACATTCTTTTATCGCGGGAGATTCGTTCGGTCTCTTGTTCAGGTTGCGTTGTTGTGTTTCATTTCTTACGACGACCAAGGAGGAAGGGGAAGGGGGAAGGAGGTAAGAAAACATGTGGTTACAAGAAGTGTTTCTTACGAGGGGTGTGCCAACTTTTTTTCAACCCCCTCTTATCCAACAAGTTTTAGGCTACGAAGCTATAAAGTGACTTACAGCGCTTATCAACAGATTTTTATTCCAAATACTGTTTTTGGAACGTCAACAAATCAAACTATGGCGGAAATTGAAACCTTTTTAATGATGCGTACAATATTATTATTATTATTATTAGCATCGCGTCTTACTACCCGTTCGGGTTGTACGCACTTACGCTAATGTGTAATGGTAGGGTTATTGTGAAATGAAATTGAGGACCTACAGTTTAACGTGGAATCCGAACCACGGTGGAGGCCTGGCATTCCCCACATTCACAAAGGTTTGTGAAGCTTCAAAAAGTTGTTGAAGTCTAAGGTCAAATCTCCTTCGGCTTCGACTTCGACATCTACAATAACCATCGCACATTCGAAAAATTTCGAAGGAAGGTTAAAGCTTTTGATAAATTATCAAACGATTTAATTTAATCTTACTAAATATTACATTTTTCAATATTTGATATTTTTAAAACAGTTACTAAACAGAATTTTAATACTGACTAGTAATTTAACTAACACAACGTAAGCATGGATCAAAAACGGGTAGGTTAAATGTTAATATATTATATTCACTAACACCAAAATAATTTGGTAAAAAATTAAAATACCTATAAAGAAATGACACCATGGTCATTGGTATAAAGCAGAGAAAGCGCTTTAGTTGTGCTATCATCGCAGATCGCGTCTATTGTTTGGTCCTTAATATTCTATTTCTTTGGAATTATCTCTGATAAATTTACAAGTACATTTTGACAAATAAGTTTTTCATAGCTTCTTCGCATTTTATTTATTATTAAAAATGCCTGATAAGGAAGGTAGGAAATGAAAACTGAATTTTAATTTATCATTATTATCCAAGAAATGCAGATAAAAAGACAAGCGTGTGTAAAGTTTGCAAAATAATATTATAAACTCCGCGATGTAGGTAAAAATTAAAACTTAATCAAGAATCAAGTAGCCAAAGCTATTATTTATGCTTTTTTGTGAGGATTACTCAATCTAGATATCATATTCTGAAAATTGAAAATGACACCGGGTCACGGGAATCGAACCCAATTCGATCCAAAGGTCCCAGGTTATATTCCCACGTCTAGGTTTCATTTTTAAATTTTCAGAATAAAACTTAATTGATAAGTTACTAAGCTTATCAGTAAGCCTGTGTTAATTAGTTATTAATATAGGCCTTAGGTAATAAATAAGGAAATTTTCCAGGCTCTTTTTATTTAAAAGATATAGAAAAATAATTAATTTAAAAATTAAAGGTGGCGTTAAGTTACCACAACAAAAATCTTAGGTAGCCTCGACTTCGACTTCGACTTCTCTTCTCAAGTTTCAAGATTTGCTTCAACTTCGCTTCGCATTTAAAAAGTGGCCTTCACACTCCCCTACAAATCGGGACTTGATTCATGACCTCCCAACTAAGCCAAACCAAACTGGATGAACATTTAGTTCACGCTCTCACCGATGGGGGTCCCCAAGGAACTAACTTCCTTTTTGTCTAGGTCCTGAATTAAATATATTTATTTTGTACTAAGTCTAATTCAAATGTCCGGGTTTTATTCTCCAGCTAAGCAAGCATACGAAACAATTTAAAAACCATTCCCTAAATACTATATGCAATTGTATGTAAGGATGTTATTATTATTATTATTATTATTATCACTACGTCTTACTACCGCGTTCAGGTTATACGCACTTATGTGTAATGTTAGGGTGATTGTGAGATGAAACCAACCTACAGTTTAACGTGGAATCCGAACCACGGTGGTGGCCTGGCATTCCTCACATTCACAAGATGTCTTGTCAGAGGTGAAGGAAGGGTTTGGTAATCAGATAAATCTTTGCCTCGACCGAGGATTGAACCCCGGCCGCCAGCATAGAAGTCTGACACCTTACCCCTGGACCACCAGGTCACCCATATGCAAGGATGGTTCAGTCATATAAATGATTTAGTAGGATTTATTAAACAATTCATGTAATTAATATGATACATTTAAATGTTGTTTTAAATAGTCTTTGTTTTATAGGAGATATATATTTTATCAACGATTATACCCATGTGGTAGGTGAGGAAAGCCAGTTAGATTGGAAAAATCCATTTTAAAAAATAAATAAGAACGTTACAAGAAAATTTAAAAATAAATTAGTAATATCATATAGATATACATAGTCGACAACCAAATTGATTATAAATGATAAACTATTTCAAACTATTAAAGAAATATATTTTATGAACTTGAGCTATATCAGCAAGTTACATGCATGGTCATGAGTTTGTGAACCTAAGATTATAAAACATAATCTCACAACGCTTAAACTACTTTTTAAATTCACAAGACCTAACTTCACTAGACCAAGCTTAGTTTGACATAAGTTAACTATACCTAATTATATAATATCTAAACTTCGCTGGAACATTAAACCTAAAATTTGAATTTAATAATTTTTTTCAAAATATCCTTAACAGTTCAAAATTTTCCTTTGCCCAAAGTAACTAGACATTACATTTACAAAACCTAGCCCCAAATAACCTAACCTCACAAGAGCTTAACACCATATAACCTAGGCTCACCAGATATTAGTCACAAAACCTAACGTTGCAAGATCTAATGTCACAAGGTCTAGATTCACAAAAACTAACTTTGTAAAAGTTTAGCAATAGGCACGTCTACGACTGGTTTATAATAATAATAATAATAATAATAATAATAATAATAATAATAATAATATTCAGCACCACGTCTTACTATCCGTTCGGGTTATACGCTTTAAGTACTAATTACTCTAATGGATTAGGAATTGGGAAGATTGAATTATAGGAAGTGAACCCGCATTTGCGTGGAGGGAGAGTGGAAAACCATTTAGGAAAAACCACCCCCAGTTCACCCGACCGAAATTTGAACTTCGATCTCCCCGTCCTCAGCAGTCGAGCTCAACACGACAAGCGCGTTAGCCAACTACGCCACCGAGGTGGGTTGATTTATTATAGTACTAACCAACCTAACATAATCTAGCCCTCAAATGATAAGCGCATTTAATAATAGAATGTATTTGTAAAAAGAATATTCCTGTAGTAATAGTGGATACAAAGAGTGTGAATTAAACATAATCGCATCGGTAGACACATGGTCTGAGGAAGTTCTGTAGTTTTCAAACCGCGTTCCATGGAACCCCAGGATTCCGCGAAAGGGGTATCAGGTGTTCCATGAGACGATCATGTGTAATGGCGTTAAACCCATTATGATGCTTCTAAATTTGTATGCTAAGAATTCATAAACATAAAATTTAAATTTTTATGGTACCTCATACGTCGCAAAAAATTAAAATCACGCCACACTTGACTCGCTTGATAGCGCTCGATGTGGGGAATGCCAGGCCTCCACCGTGGTTCGGATTCCACGTTAAACTGTAGGTCCTCCATTTCATCTCACAATCACCCTACCATTACACATTAGCGTAAGTGCGTATAAGCAGAACGGGTAGTAAGACGCGGTGCTAATACTACTAATAATAATAATAATAATAACATTATAGTCCTGCTATATATAAGTAATGCCAGGTCTCCACCGTGGTTCGGATTCCACGTTAAACTGTAGGTCCTCCATTTCATCTCACAATCACCCTACTATTACACATTAGCGTAAGTGCGTATAACCCGAACGGGTGGTAAGACGCGGTGCTAATAATAATAATAATAATAATAATAATAATAATAATAATAATAATAATAATAATAATAATAGCGCTCGACAACTAGTGGTGAAACGGTTAGTCAGCCAGCCACAATCACAACGCAGCTATACCCTAATTTTGGTTGGAAGAACAGAAAAGAAAATTCATACATATTTATTTGCAGCCAACATTGATAACATTTTGCTATATTATTTGAGTCATTCTATATGTATTGATAATATCTATCAAAAGTGACAGGTGCAGATGATATAACTTTATGTAAGAATATATTAACATTGTTTTAGTAACTTTAGTAACTAACTCTACTGTTCTTCCTACCAAAATCATACTATAGTAAGTAGTATCCATGCGCTCCTTCACCCGTTCACGCATTTTCTCGATCCTTCTTCAGTCAGCCACGTCTGTTGTACACACTTAGCATTCAATGATATAACGTGTCATGTTGTGGGACATTTTGTCATATACAAGTGGCTAAAAATGTTGGCTTGAAGAGGAAATTAGGGCAGGATTCACCCAAACTTGGTGGGCAAGAAGCCGAACAAGTCGCGGGCTGCAGTAATAATCCTAGAACACCTGTTGAGCTTACAAATGAAAAAACAATATTCGGAAATACTCTGTGGAATATTTGTCATACGGTTTCACTCGTGCAGGAAACCGGCCCTCTGGTGTAGTGGTCACTGCACCTGGCTACGATCTTAAGGGTCCCGGGTTCGATTCCCTGCTGCTCAGTTAGGTTTGAGTGTTTCTAACAGTCCCTCCCCCTCACCTCATCTCATTGAGACAAGGAGTGTGTCTTCATGAAGAGAATGTACGATTAATACATTCGGGCGTCCCTTGGGCAAACTGGGTTACGAGTGATGTAACACAGACGCGCAATATTATATTATTACTTGTGTAGTAAAGCCTTGTGTTCTTAATGCTAAGTGTGTGATTTGATTTAAAACATTTAATAACAACACGTTAACTCCAACTAAGCTGCTAAGACACCTGCATACAAATCATTATGAGTATGAGGACTAATACAACCAATTTTTCCAACGTTGATTGGACGGATTAAACAGAAGACAAGTTCATCTAAGCAATCAGTTCCAATTATTATTATTAGCACCGCGTCTTACTACCCGTTCGGGTTATACGCACTTACGCTAATGTTTATTGGTAGGGTGATTGTGAGATGNACCCGTTCGGGTTATACGCACTTACGCAAATGTGTAATGGTAGGGTGATTGTGAGATGAAATGGAGGACCTACAGTTTAACGTGGGATCCGAACCACGGTGGAGGCCTGGCATTCCCCACATTCACAAGATGTCTTGTCAGAGGTGAAGGAAGGGTTTGGTAATCAGATAAATCTGTGCCGGGACCGAGGATTGAACCCCGGCTGCCAGCACAGAAGTCCGACACCTTACCTCTAGACCGCCAGGTCACCCTAAAAAACTATATTAAAGTAGAGTGTGTGTGAAAAGGAAGGTGTAGCCCATATAAGACGTGACTAAATGTTGTAGATGAATATGTGAAAAAGATAAACATTAATAGTTTTAATAATAAAAGAGCATGTATGACTCAGTGTGTGGATGTTATTGAATCTAAGAAGTATACAAGAATAGGGAAGTTTGGAGAAAGTTAGTGAAAATTTATCAAGTATGGAGTTGTTTTCTGAGCTAAATTCAGAGTTTATTTTTACACACCGTAAGGGAGTGGCGTAATTAGGTACGTATATATTATGTATAGGTACAATATTAATTTAACCAATAAAGTCTGTCATTACGTGGAGATTACCTCGCTCAGAAGACTTAATTTCTAGATGGATTATAAAATCTCGTTCAACTGGACCAACATATAATAAATCTTTCACACTTTTGCCTTCGATGACACCATGACCATGAACATTACATATGTGTGATGTGTAGCTATGGGAGAGGGGCTACTTATGGCTCTGTTGAGTACTGGAGGTATAGTGTCACAGTGAAAGAGAAATGATGGGCGCTGTTGTCACGGGAGCAATGGCTAGCTACAGTAGCCCCATGGCTTCTTTGGTGCTGACTAACAGCTTTGAAAAGTTACCAGACCAAATTATCTATCCCTACGCCGAACCATGTAATCTGCAAAAAATGTGTTTAGCAGCTGTCACTTCTTACAGTCAACATTTGGGTATATACCTACATTTTTACTGTCAGAAGTCAGCTGTGAGATGTCAGTCAGCACCAAAGAAGCCGTGCGGCTACTGTATGTATTAACTACTAGCTAATATTTCTATTCTTAAAGCATTATATCGAAATAATACATATTAAATTTACCCACTATAAATTAATTACATAGTTGACTAAACACCAGTGTACACTAACCAGCCTCGTGGTACAGTGGTCAGAGGCCCAGTTAGCTGATTTAAAGGTCCCTGGTTTGATTCCCAGCTGATACCGGGGAGATTTTTCTCGAAAGGGGAATAATTTCCATGATCCCCCATGATTTGGTTAATAAGATTTAAGTTAGTTTAAAATCTTCATTGGATCAACCCGGTCATATTAATTATCATCTTCATCTCATCTAGACATGGAAAGAGCCTCCACGGAAAGTATGTGCGATTAGTACATTAGTACGTCCCCTGGGCAACGATACATTAGTACTAGCTAATCTCTTCGCAAACTGGACCACAGTACAACCAGTATACACTAATAGGTACTTGTTGGATACGTGATCTTATGTGATCCAATGTTGTGTGGACTCTCTAGTTAGATTAGACAACACGTATCTTACCATCTCGGTCTGGAAGTTAGTTTTGCAATGATTGTAGCTTTGAGTAAGAGTGATTTATTATTCTAGTATCCAGAAATTAACCTGAATGTCCTACTTACATTCAGTTACCTAATTATTTATTGTAATAATTATTATCAATGCCTAAACATGCACGGATATGTAAACACAAATACAATATTAAAACTAACTACAAATATAGAAACACTATTAAAACTAAAATAGCATGGGTACGTGAAAGTTAGTAAGAAATATTGAATTAATATTAGACTCTGGGGCGTATTGATCAAAGAAAGAACACAAAAATCCTCTACCGCTTAAATAACTTCATTATTGTTCACTCTATTGGAGGTAAACTGATCCTCCGACCATAAATAAGGTCCTAAGTTCCATGGAAAAACGGATGGTTTTATTGCAGCGCATGGAATGGACATGTGTGTTCAATTATCAGTTATAATAAATTATAACTCAATGTATATTGCACTTAGCTTCACAAGATCTAACTTTATAAGAATCAACGCCATAATATCTGAAGGTTGTAATAACTAAACAATATAAGACCTAACTCCATTTGCAACTGATTTTATTAATCATAACTTATCTAGACATAAATATGTATTACCTAAATTTCGTTTGACATAGTTTTATTATATCTAACATCACCAAACTTAAGAACACATTTTCATACATTTTTATAAAACGTATTTTAACTGCTCAAACAATCAATTGACACAAAGTCACTAGACCTAAGCTTTACAAGATTTATCTTGATTGAATATTATTTTAAAATACCTAAAGTCATAGCTCCAAAGCTTAATTTCTTGTATTATTATTATTATTATTATTATTATTATTAGCACCGCGTCTTACTACCCGTTCGGGTTATACGCACTTACGCTAATGTGTAATGGTAGGGTGATTGTGAGATGAAATGGAGGACCTACAGTTTAACGTGGAATCCGAACCACGGTGGAGGCCTGGCATTCTCCACATTCACAAGATGTCTTGTCAGAGGTGAAGGAAGGGTTTGGTAATCAGATAAATCTGTGCCGGGACCGAGGATTGAATCCCGGCCGCCAGCACAGAAGTCTGACACCTTACCCCTAGACCACCAGGTCACCTAATGTCTTGTAAAATTATACAACCGTGTATTAAACTTCAGCATTTAACCACTAGAGAAGCCAACACCTTGGCTAGATATATATCTTTAGTGAATTTATATCTATCTTCTTTCGAGGACTAGATTAAAGAGGTAATTATTTTAGTGGTAGATTAGAAGTTCATCCTTATTTGCATGGAGAGAGGATAACAAAACCAAATTGAAAATAATATGTGAGGTTATCATCCCTAACACTCCCGGTGAGAACTAGAAGTTTCCTCTCGATGGAAAAGAAGGTTACACCCTAGAACCCTCGGACACCATTGTCCATTGAGTGTTTTCCAAAGATTTATAGAACTGGGTTCGATTCTAAGCTGTGCCCAGTATTTACCAGTGAGAGTTTGAAGTTAGACATTGGGGTTTAACTCAATCATAAATTTACTATCTGGGATCTGGATTTTGGGTTTTACTGGTGTTAATTTATAGTTATGTATTAATTGTCAGCATACTATTAAAGATTAAATAAAAATATCTCTACGTATATAAGTGAACACAGAAAAGCATATTTTTAAAGATAATAATCTTAGAAATAAAATATTTTTCAGGATACCCTAACCATAGAGAAAATGTTAATTAGTTGTAATTTTAATTTACGTCAAGTACGTTTGAATAATTTTCGATTTCATTTAATTATTCTTTTAGAAACGGTCACGTTCCTCAGATAGTAAATTTAAATTTCCTGTTATTTTTGATTGAATTTATACAGATAGCTCTCAGTATTCTATTAAAAATACTGAAAAGATCATCAACATTTATGAATTTAAAAGTATGATCTACTAATCCAAAAACTATAGCAGTTTAGGAGAAAAACATTTAAAGGTCCAATTAACTCAAGAGTGATTGGCTTAGCCTTAAATCTATCATATAGTTGATCATTTAAACTCAAGTTTTTTTTATAATCATTAGTAAGTTGGTAGTACCTGTTAAACTACCCCAACTTTCAACACATTAAAAAAATTATTTACTTTTAACCATTTTAAAATAGTATAATATTAGTGTCATAAAGATGTTATAAGATTTTGATGTGTCCAAGGAACTAAAACAACATACAATAGGACTAAAAATGGGATTGACTACTTTAAAAAAATTCTCATACTTTCCGAATTAAAATAAGTCAACACCACTTTCCGTACAGTCAACTTGAACTGCTTAAAAATATTAATTTGGTTGAATTTTATTTAAGAATATTAAACATATCTAGTTACGAAAATCAATATTTATTAATTCAAGGGGAGCAAATAAAACCATTAATTTTATAATCAGGTAATGTACGTACAGTATATTAAGTTAATCTTAAATACTATATTTAAAAAGTTAATCCAACCCCGCGATCGCCTTGCGTTAAGAAATGTTAAGACTTCAATCTAAATTCCTTAAACTCATTTGGCTGATTTAAGACTTGTTTTCTCTGAAAGGATTTCAAATCATACCCTTAAATAATACTCAGTTTTGCATACGTCAAGTAGAATCTAAAACATTCATGCAAAAAAAGACACGCCCACAAAACTATTTATTAAGAAATATCTTTAAGGTGAGCTTATCTAGAAGAAAAGTCATTGCATTATAAACGTAACAAAATATTGCATGGCTGTTGATAACAAGGCGGGTGGAGGTTGCTTTGGTTTAGGAAATCTTTGGAAGAGGTGGTACAGTTATAAATAATTACCGGAAGCATGATTATAAAAGTAAAAATCCGCTTATCTTGAGCTATGTTTCATTTCTGATGTTAACATAACATGTATACATGTTGAAAAGGGAAAAATAAGTGAAAAAGAGAGAGAGAAACGTTCCAGATTATTGTATATGTGATTTGATAGAAATAGATAGATGTCCCTGTGGGTGATTAAATGAATGAGTGAATGAAAAAGTTAATGTATTAGTGAGTGAAGAGGTAAGGTGTTGAATTAGATAGCGTGTGGGGAGTTGATGAGTAAATAGTAACGTTAAATAATGAGCTAGTTGATAGTAAAGTGATGGGATTAGTTTATTAATACGTAAAGGATTGAATCTATGGGTGGATTGATACATGTTACTAGTTTAGTGTATTGATGAGTGAAGAGGTGAATGAATGATTGAATTAGGGAAGAAGTTGATAAATATGTCAGTAGTAAGATGATAAAGGAGTGCGTTTATGAATGAATAAAAGGACGAATGAATGAATGAATTGATAAAATAGTGAATCATTGAATTTGTATATTCATGAATGAGCAAGATAACAAATAAGTTGATAATTATGCCAATATAGAACTTAATTGGTAAATGAATTAAGGTGGGAGTAGATAATTTTAATATGAAGTAAAATGAATATGTAAAATAACTTTTGGGTGAGTGAAAGATAGTCTGACAAATATTAAGTGGATGAATGACAAATATTAAGTGGATGAATTAATATATGTAAAAATAAGATAGTTCTTAACTGAATGAATAAAGGAGTAACTATAGGAGTAAAGGAAGGAGTGGGAATATGTCAAAGTGGTAAAGGAAGGAGTGGGAATATGTCAAAGTGGTCAAGGAAGGAGTGGGAATATGTCAACGTGGAAAAGGAAGGAGTGGGAATATGTCAAAGTGGTAAAGGAAGGAGTGGGAATATGTCAAAGTGGTCAAGGAAGGAGTGGGAATATGTAAAAGTGTAAAAGGAAGTGAGTAGTAGAGTAGTGAGCAGTGAGCCTGGTGAATGAAGGTGTTAGGGAATAGATGTTCCAGAGCTATCAAGTAAGGGGGAGTAAGAAGTTGGCAGGGAGAGAAATGTGAAACGAACAGAAGGTTGTTATCAAAATTATGGAAAAGAATGAAGCATAAAAATAATGATAAAAAGAGGAAATGGTAATTCTTATTTCTGTGTTATTCCTTGAAACTTAAAGAGGAAGTAAGGACAATCGAACGGAAGGAAATTTGAAAAGATATAATTTTTTATCCATAGGATAGGACAGATGAACCAACAGGGCCATATAGTTAGGACATTTGAACCGATGATAAATTATGTTGTAGATAATTTTAAACGCTTATTTAATAGTCGTAGCCACTCATGATTGGTGCCAACAACGTCTTGTATCTCATTATATTATAACAGTTAAACTGATAAAAAAAATAATTGTGATGAATCATGCTATTTAATTAATTTTAGCTGGAACTGGAATTAATTTTCTGTTCCTTATTAAAACAGTAGATAATGTAGACTAACATCAACTAATAATTAACTTAAGCAGTATTAAATACATTTTCTTTACGTCTATATTTGTTATTCGTCCTCCTATATTAATGGTTCGAACCAATATATTTTAGCTGAAGTCAAGATGAGTTAAACGCAGCAATGCACGCCTTTTTTAAAAAAAAGTACTTGATTTGGTACAATAATAAGACATTATCTGCAAAATATTATCTGCTGCAATCAACAGATAACTAGTTCGACTGTCGTATCCGACCAACTCTCATGGGTTCTAGTGTCCTACATGGTTAATCCGTCTTAGACAATTAAAAAATGACATCGGCTCAAATGTCCTCCGGTTCAACTGTCCGTTCCCTCTTGAGAGATCGCTTCAGAACTCCATGCAGCAATCGAAATGGTCATATGACACATTCAATCAAGTGTTCGAATCCTTTTATCTATGGGACTATTGTCAGAATTATCGTAATAGTGTTTCCCTACCTTTTGCCACATGGAGTTGGCCCCTACTGGTTCAAAAAGCCGCAAACCTTGCTGAAGCGCCACGTTTAAACACTATGGAACAACATGAACAGTCTGTAATAGTCAATGGTTAGGAAGTGTTCGAAAGTGTATGGTGTTACTTAGCTCATTAACATATATTATAAATGTTATTATTTTGTTTTTTAAGCTAGAACAGACATTTAACTCAATTGTTATTATTTATTATTTTTAGCACCGCGTCTTACTACCCGTTCGGGTTATACGCACTTACGCTAATGTGTAATGGTAGGGAGATTGTGAGATGAAATGGAGGACCTACAGTTTAACGTGGGATCCGAACCACGGTGGAGGNGTCTTACTACCCGTTCGGGTTATACGCACTTACGCTAATGTGTAATGGTAGGGTGACTGTGAGATGAAATGGAGGACCTACAGTTTAACGTGGGATCCGAACCACGGTGGAGGCCTGGCATTCCCCACATTCACAAGATGTCTTGTCAGAGGTGAAGGAAGGGTTTGGTAATCAGATAAATATGTGCCGGGACCAAGGATTGAACCCCGGCCGCCAGCATAGAAGTCTGACACCTTACCCCTAGACAACCAGGTCACCATTTAACTCAAGAGTGCTGGTTAACGACGCCTAGGGGCCGCACATAGTAAGAACTCAAAACTAACCTAGCCTGTCAGAATTTGAAACACATAAACAATAAAACCAGCTATGACTGAGATTCGAACCAAAGGATGTAAGAGATATTTCGTCACAATTTTAAGCTCAATGTGTTTCTACTTTTACAACCATGGTATTGAACCAATCTTGATTGTCATATATAATATGAGAGAAATACGACTGGAACTGAGGACATTTGAACCGATCTAAGTTTGCAGACGGTAACACCGATGAACTGAGAGGAACATGGAGGAAGGACAATCGAATGAGAATTGGTGTTTAGAACAGTTGAACCATTTATTATTTGCTCATAGTCTCCAATATTACTATTATGTAGCAAAGTATTATGTCCCATTATTGTACCAAAATTATTTTGATGCTGATGTGCATCGCGCGCTATTTTATACCTTCAAACCCCAGCCGCGAACAAGTTTTTTCAACTATCAAAAGAGGAGGCCAAATCAAACTGCATCAGAACAAAACCAACTAGATAACTTGACGTTTATGTCATCATGGTGGGTGACAAGCATTAATGATGGTAATTTATAGCATTTAGCCCAAGTTTTGTGGGCCACATAAACGAAAATTATGCGTAAAATAATATTTATATAAAGGATATGTAAACAATTTTTATGTTTGGCCAATCATTTTTTTTTAAATGTACTTGCTTCAAAATTAATATGCCACGAAACAACGTCGCTAGCTTACTCACATTAATAGTGCACAGCAACATATTTTCAGCCGTCTTCAAAAACAATTAAATTGTGAACTATATCAAATTTCTTAATATCAGGTTCTATCGTGAGGAACTATATATTGTTGCCGAAAACCATAAGTAGCCGTGAGTAGTGGGTACTAGGTTAAACTGCGGTACTCCACTAATTCTCATAGGTTGAAGTACAACACTTATTTAAACCTTTCGGTTAATTTATCCTACCCTCTGAAAAGTGAGACCATTTCAAATATTCAACGGTTTGACTCACATAGATAAATTAATATGGTATTGTTCTTGAAATATTTTAATTGAAATAATTCATGACAAGGAAATAAAACCTATCACTAATCACTATACATATTAGTGTATTTAAAGATTAGAGACCACAAAACATCCCGACATAGATATTTTTCTAGATTACAAATTGAAACACAGTTGAGGTAACGGTGTGAATTATATCTGACATACTTTTCAATTATGACAATCTACCATATAATCTTATTCCTTGTAATGTTGACCAAATTTGGTTGTATAGTCAGTCATGTTTATTGCCCGTAACATTGTGTGAAAACGAGGCATTAAAAGAATATTATTTACAGTAGCTTACTATTCACATAAGTGACACTCTTTGAGGTGTATATCTTACAACATTGTTCCAACAAATGCTTGAATATATATGTGTATATAAATATATAATACATATACATAAAACGTAGCATACTTTAAGAACCTTACTTCTATTTAGCCATGATTTAAGAAGTGTGGCTTATTAAAAAATTAAATTATTATAAAATAAATTTCCATATACAAATTTGACAAATTAAAGCTACACGATTCTTTTTGGCCTTTCCAATACAGTGCTGTATTTATTTAATATAAGAAGTCATATTTACTTTCTTCATATATTGTTTTTAAAAATCCATACAGACTATGTATGATATGGGTCTGTATCTCTACGTATGTTTGAAAAAAGTTTCAACTGGGAACATTAGTTGGTAGTGATCTAAAACGAAACACACTCATCCCATTAGGTGTTCGTTTATGTAGAGGTAAAGTTTATATTTCTAACGGGTGAACTTAAGGGGATTTCCAAGAATGTATTCACAGGACTTTCAAACAATATGTCCTTGAAATTTTCTAAATATTCTCGTTTCAAGTACTTAAATGTAGTTAAACATACAAACTAAAAATAATTGACTAAATATGAGATAATTGCACAATATTATTTAAAAGTTCTTCAAGACTAATAGTTGCGAAGTGATAATTTCACTGACCTCTTATACATATATATTTTTTTAATTTCAGTCTGTTATAAATGAAATGTTCCCAAACAAAATATTAAAGTGCATCTACTGTTATGGATTATAAACATCAAATATTTTACTGTGGATCTATTGGACACACCTTTAAAAATACTAAATTTCTTTATTTGTAAAACACAGTTTGTAATTACTAATTAATTTTAATGACTGTTAAAAAAATAAACAAATTACGTACTGGTAAAAATTTGATTAGCTATCCATACATCTTAAAACAAATATTGAATTGTAATAAAATTCATACCAACATTATTATTTTTTTCAGGGAGTAATAATATTTAGAAAAAGAAATTTTGAGTTTTATTTGTCTATAAATATATTTGTAAGTGTCAAATACAATTTTTCGGATAGGGTGCAGTGTTCACATGGTTGATCTTTAGATGGTTTAACCTTGTCAATTATTATTTGATGTTTAAAAAATTGTGGCTGAGGTGACCTAATTATTAAAAAGTAAGGCTTTTAAATCGCTTCTGTACTATAACTTAAAACTCTCTCTCTCTCTCTCTATATATATATATATATATATGACACGTTAGACTTAGACACTGATGAGGGAATTACATAAAGATTGACCTGAACGAGACAGTGTGTAATGAGGTGGACTGGGTACAACTAGTTCAATATAGGGATAGGGTATAGTGAGGTGGACTGGATAGAACTATCTCAAGATAGGAATAGTGTGTAATAAGGTGGATTTGATAGAATTATCTCAAGATAGGGATAGTGTGTAATAAGGTGGATTGGATAGAACTATCTCAAGATAGGGATAGTGTGTAATGAGGTGGATTTGATAGAATTAGCTCAAGATAGGAATAGGTGGCCTCTTTTTGTAAATGCGGTGATGAACCTTCGTGTTTCTAATGTCACATACGCATGCGCGCGCGCGCACACACACACACACACACACACACACACGAGCTATAAGCCAAAACCAGTTGCATTAGGGGTGGATTTGTACATGTAATTTATAATTGCAGCATATCATCCCCTCTTAATGCTAATATGGATGCATTCTTTCTAAATACCTTACTAATTCTTGCCCCTTGGATTAAAATAAATAATAATCCTATTGATAAAATGTATAAATTATTCTAATGAGCTTGAAAATGATGTTAGTATAGATTGTATGAAAACATAAGTCAAATGATTTGTGTATGTTTTAAAGATAATAATTATTATTATTAGCACCGCGTCTTACTACCCGTTCGGGCTATACGCACTTACGCTAATGTGTAATGGTAGGGTGATTGAGTGATGAAATGGAGGACCTACAGTTTAACGTGGAATCCGAACCACGGTGGAGGCCTGGCATTCCCCACATTCACAAGATGTCTTGTCAGAGGTGAAGGAAGGATTTGGTAATCAGATAAATCTATGTCGGGACCGAGGATTGAACCCCGGCCGCCAGCACAGAAGTCTGACACCTTACCCCTAGACCGCCAGGTCACCTTTTAAAGATAATTAATATCTTCTATATGCGTGGCAGTGGGCGAGGCGAAGTGTTTTACTCGAAAATTACCTTATAACCATTAATGGAAAAGTCTGAGTTCTAATGTAATCCATTTGAAATTAAGGTGGTTTTAATCATGTGATTTTTTTTATCACAGCGTACCCTTCACGCTAATTTTCATGTACTTCCCCAGTCTTTGTTTCCCTAATTAAAACCCAGATCCTGAGATTTATTTTTAATAACCTCTATGTTAAACATAAAAATGAGCGCCCATAGCACGCCGGCCCAGCGACTAGGAGGCACTAGGTGGACAACTCTTACAGACCCCACACTTACAACTTACAAAAACAGTGACCATTTTACAATATTCGCACTAATAAAAAAATCGGTTGGAATTAAACATTAGTGATAAGAAGCTAATAAAATATAAATGAATGCAAAATTTAATAAATATCCAAAATTAGTAATAGAGTAATTTTTAAAACATGACCATTGCTGGGGAGATTGAGATTTGAATACTGGTTGGTTTTCCCTAAATTATTTACCACTCTCCTTTAATTAAAATGGTGAATGTGGGGAATGCCAGGCCTCCACCGTGGTTCGGATTCCACGTTAAACTGTAGGTCATCCATTTCATCTCACAATCTCCCTACCATTACACATTAGCGTAAGTGCGTATAAACCAAACGGGTAGTAAGACGCAGTGCTAATAATAATAATAATATTAATAATAATAATAATAATAATAATAATATTAATTTAATGAAAATGGTGGTAGATTACCTCTAAAATGCTTCCTTCCTAATCCCTAGCCCATTATAGTAATTATTATCTATGCGTATAACTATAACAGGTAGTAAGACGCAGGGGAAAACAAATATCGGCTAAACATATCACACGACGTCCTTCCTATAAATATTATTTCATACATAGCTTTCGTTTCTGTGGTTCACAAAACTTGAGATAAATATTATAAATTACCATTATTAATACTTGTCACCCGCACCGTGTGGTCACGTGATCTTAAGGCCAAGATCATCCAGTCTGGGTTGTTGGTGACAGGGAAGTTGGGATTCAAATCCTAGATGGATGTATTAGGGCTAATTTCTCTTAAATTACTTCCCGCTTTTATTTCCACGCAAAACGCGGCCATATTTCTTTAAATAATTACTTTCTCGTCCTTCCTCAATTAGTGTAGTTAAATATATATAGCCCATGCGAGTAGTAAGACGCTAAATAAATAAAACATATTGATACATGAATAATATTAATGAATGGCACTCAAAACGTAGCAAAATGTTCATATATGTTCACAAAATAATTAAACTTTCAATAGACCCACCAAACTATAAATTCTTAGAGCTAAAATTTGAATCCCGTAATTGAAATTACTTCTAAGGATATACTAAGTTTCTAAAAAAAATCTACTCCTTTTTAAAAAACTTGATAAACATATTTAATTTATTCATGATATACTTTACTCTTTTGTCAATATATAATATATTCGTGGATTAAAAATACATTAAAAATACATTAACTATTAAGTCTAGTGAAGAAACTATATTATGTCACTAAACTACACTTTTCAAAACTTGTGCGTTCCTACAAAAGATGCCAACTAAAACCAAATGGCTGAAAATATTTCATAAATCAAATAAACCTGGCACTACATTTTTCAAATTTTCACAAATAAAATATACATTAAATAAATCTAATTAACATTTATAACTTTAATATATAAAATAATTAATATATAGTTATTTTGTTTCTGTGGCTAAATATATTTGTTTTAGAGTCTTATTTCCTATATGAGCTTAATGTTTTCCAACAACACAACAAGGGTAGGAATGAGGAAGGTAAAATTTAAAGGAAATGCACCAAAATTTGCATGTAGGGAGAATGTAAAAACATTTAGAAACAACCACTCTCAATGCAATCAAACGGGATTATAGCCCTGAAAGATTATATCCACGTCACCGGTAAACCTGACTAAATAAACCAAAAGTTTACTCAACAGCCCAACAATGCGTTTTTTCCAATGTTCCGTGCGTTTATTTCCTTACATTCTATGTTGTTAGAAAAATCATCTCAAGATACATGCAGTAAGACGCGTAGCACTAAAAAAAACTACGAAACGGTCAACTGAACTTTGGTTTACCCTGTTTGATTTCATGCTAACCCTCTTTGTGTCTTTTTGTAATGAGGTTACTCTCTGCTCAAGGATACGAACGCCTTTAAAATTTGGGGAACGTAACTTAAAAACAAATGAATCACGGATTGTATCAAGTTAGACAACTCTTTATTAGAAGAAAAGATAATTTACTATAAATAATAATAATATAAGTCTCCAAAAGGTAAAACATATTGTAGTTTTGAATAGCTTGACTAATGAACATAAATTAATCATGTATATAAAGTAGTTTGTATTATTTATTTTTACTTATATCATGTTTTACTACCCATCCAGGTTATCAGTTTATTTTAATTAACGTAAAAGGGAGTGAGAAGTTAATATTTAGATGAAATGTGTCTATTTTAGCGTGAAATTAGAACGGGAAATCATTTAGAAAAAAAAACTTCAATAAAATCTGTTGAAATTTGAACCCCAGCCTCTTTGTCACTTTTAAACCAAACCAGATTATAATGATATACTAGTCCTGGGGTCTATTTTGTAAGACTACAAGTCTACAATTTTAAAGTTCATGTTTCGCAATTGTAAATATACACGGTTTCATGAAGCAAATAGGCTGACTTGTAAATTTTAGTGCACTTCTAGAGAACATTTAAAAGTTGTCTATTTTATTTACAAGATAAATATTAATAAAATAAAGACAGTTTAGTCCCAACTGTCACAATAAATAAGAGCACACAAACAATTGAAAATGAGTTTGTTGCTGTTGTATTAAGATAACCAATTACTTATTGTTTGGAGCTCTCTAAACTAGGGTTAAGAAATAAAATAAAATGGTGGAAAATGCTAAATTGTATTTTTTAAATATAATTATTTGAGGCTCAACATAAATGTATTGTACTGATGAATTTAATTTTTCTAGTGTTAAGGCAAATGTTGATATGTTTTGTACAACAATGACCTAAATTTTGTGATTAAATCCCAATTTTTAATGAACTCAGTTGAAACCAATCATAAGTGACTATCTCCTAACCTTAATATATATATATATATATAACCCTTTTCACAATATCAACATTAGTTTGTAAATATAATATTTATGTTGCTTAAAATGTCTACATGGGAGGATTAATTAATTAAAGTAGTATGCTGGACAACCTATGTAAAAGTTATCCATTAAAATTTCACTTGTAAAGTGTATTTTTAACTATATCCAGAGTTGTAGAAAAGACTCCTTAATTTACAGGTACTTGTAAGCCACGAATAATTTTATGAAACCAAACTATAAACTTATTTCAAAACCCTCTTGTATATTGTAAAAAAATAACTTGTAGCAACAATAGTTTACTTGACGCTTTACGATGCTTTATGCCCTATAATGCCGGTATTTGAAAAATAAGGCAAATGCTTTTTTTGTTAATTTTAATATTTGCGAAAAAAAAATCTAATTAAAAATGACATATTCTCATGATGACGATACAAGCATTTATTTTCAATACGGAATGGATTCATATGTACTATTATTATTATTAGCACCGCGTCTTACTACCCGTTCGGGTTATACGCACTTACGCTAATGTGTAACGGTAGGGTGATTGTGAGATGAAATGGAGGACCTACAGTTTAGCGTGGAATCCGAACCACGGTGGAGACCTGGCATTCCTCACATTCACAAGATGTCTTGTCAGAGGTGAAGGAAGGGTTTGGTAATCAGATAAATCTTTGCCGGGACCGGGGATAGAACCCCGGCCACCAGCATAGAAGTCTGACACCTTACCCCTAGACCACCAGGTCACCCCTATCATACGTACTCTTCGAAAAATTGGTGACACTTATTTTTCGATGGGTTAGTAATTCACAATCTATTTATTCATACATACATCCAGTTCAAGGTGCAGATATGTGACTTGAATGAATTAATAAGTTCTATAAAGTAACATTTGAAGTGCTAAGGAGTCTTGACAACCCCAAAACACGTAGCCTTCTCGCGTGGAATTGTAATCGTACAATATGGATATACTCTCACGTTAGTTGTTTTTTGGCACAGAAACCTTACTACCCATTCGGTTTATACATCTATGTAATAATTACGCTAATAAGTTAGGGTTGGTGAAGGATGAATTCATAGAAAATGTATTCACATTTTCGTGGGGAGATAGTGGGAAACCATTTAGGAACACTACCCTAAGTACACCCAGCCAGGATCGAACCCCGATCTCTTCGTCATTGACATTCTACTCTATTGAAAGAATAGTGCCTTAAGCCATGAGGCCACCAAAGCGGGCCCATATGTTAACCAAATGATACAAATAAAACTATGAACAAACTAAACTAGATTAAAACAATATTAAATAAATCCAAACTAAATTTTTTAGATCAAATAGGACATTTTTAAAAACTAGAATATACTAATTGTGCCCAACACTATAATCAATTAAACTCAAAAAGGACTAGAGTAAGTATTGAAATAATGGGGCACATAGTTGATATAATATAATTTATATACATAAATGATGAATGTAATCTACCTTTAACTAATATTCACTATTTAAAAGCTAAAAACCTATCTACCAAAATGAGGAAGCTCATAAGTTATGGTTGCACACATATTTAAGATAAATTATATTAGAATTTTATTTTTTTTGTGCATTTTAAAATTAAAATTATACAAGAATTGATCAAGACTATACGCCAATGTTGTTTTTATGCATACATATATCTGTATATAAATATATATATTAAATATATTAAAAACATAAATATAAAACAAAGCTAAATACCTAATTGTGTTTGTGCGCAGTAAAACGTCAATAATAATCTTAATAATAATAAATATATTATTTCAAGTGTCCACAATTATAAATCCATGTATCTATATTTTGTATTTGTTGACGTTGACGTTCTTCTCAAATAAGTTATCAACAAAACAAATCAACATAATATGTATGCGTACATACATATGATGGTTTACTTAAAAGTTGTTGAAAACCCAGATGTTATTTTTAAAACATTAATGTGAGCAACATACAATTTTACAATAATTATTGTAGAGTAAATATTTAATCATTTTAAGGACAAAATAATTTCTTGAAATATAATATTTCCATTGCGAATAAACTAATTTGTATATATTTCAAATTGTAAAAAATTCTTATTTTAAACAAAAAAACAAATGAGTGTGGAATATTTAATTGATGCTATCCCTTAAACAATTACTAAACGATGGCAACGTTTGCCTGGTTGCTGAAAATTTGGACATTTGTCTCCCTAAACGTCTGTGAGCATATTTTTGGTTGGCTCCCAACATATTAGAGATTTGTGTAAAAACACATAGTAATGTTGATTGAGCGTTTCATGAAAATTCTGTGCTTCAATGTCATATTGGATAATAAGAACCTTACAAACTAATGCACATGTGTGACTTGAGGAAATTAGTGTTATAATGTAAAAACATTTAGATTTATGTTGTAAAAACAGATTATTATAAATTCTAGTTACATTCTAGTTAACTATAACAAATACGATTTTGGAAATACCTACAAAATGATAACGATAATGAAGTATTTGAATGGTCCTTACAGTTTCTTACAGTGCAACACCCACGTAATGTTATATTAATATTTTATATTACCGTATTTAGTTGTATTTCACTAAGATTTTATTTTATTAATTGAGCAAAAATTAAGGTTTTAAAAAAAATTGATTACTTTTAGTAAAGACAAATATTATTTTTGTATAAGAAAAAACACAATATGAGATAATGATATAATACAGACGAGTATAATATTTATTATATTATAAAATAGTAAAAACTAGATTATACTTTTTATATTAAATGGAAAATGACAAAGTAGACTGATCGATTTAATAAAATAATGTCAACATCAATAATCAAGGTACTAGCATAACCAATTAAAATCACCACTTTAATTTGCCAAAGTGTGTTTAATTTAAAAATCAAGGTTTTTGTTGTTGTTGAAATTTAGATAAAGTGGTTTAAGACTTATTTTAACACCGATCTTTTGGTGTAGAATGCAACCTAAAGATGTCATGGCTTACTACTTCTGTATTGTGTATTACTCCATTGTGCTTCAGGTGAAAAATTTGGTTTTTAATAAGGTGTCAGGTAAGAGTTCTGAGTATACTTTGGAGTTCATATGCAATGATTATTTTACTCTTGTGTAATTCAATCAATACTTTTTATGGAGGATAATTACTTCTCCAGAATGGTAATAAGTGAGATCAGTCTTAAAAACTTTCAATTGACAAAGTTTTACTTTTATATCTGAAATTTATTGGTGATTATTGATCAAATAAAAGAAAGATTATCCCAAGCACACTTGACTAAAGGGTGAAAAATCAAATTTGCTCAATTTAAATTGAGACGAACTGCCAGCTGATCATAAAAGTCTACAAAATACGGCTGCTAAAAATATGAAATAACACTTAATCATGTGTAAGATCAATGAAATACAATCTAAATTATTGTGCTGGTTGCTTGTCAATATAAAACGAGAAACAGATTATATTTTTGCCCTATAATCATAAATACAATTATATATGTGCTAAAAGTCTATCTAACTATCAAATATGAGGTTTGTATCTTGTCCGTTAAAGTTTATTTTACATATAAGCTATCGCATCTTATTACTATATTTTATACATAGAGGGATTAAGATTACACATCATGAATTCTGACAAGGCCTCCTTGAATGGTAGCGCAATATTTCCCTTTGAAAAATGGGCTGATTTTTAACTTTGGTCACTAAAAGTCAATCTAGTCAATTTGTGTTACAATTTTACTAGACCCATATTATATTTTATAAATTTATTGATTAAAACACACTTTTATAATTATGTATACTAATTTTGTGATTGCATTTAGTCCAATGATGTAAAATTGCTCCAATAATTTTTTACATATGAGTTAATATACTCGTATGGATTAGGTTTATATGTAACTATATATATATATATCCTTTCAGATGTACAAATAGGTCTTTCGATGTATATATTATACATTCTATATTTGTATGTATGAAACAATTAGACTGAATCTCCTTGACCTTTTAGCGTTATTTGATAACCATGACCGTTTAATTAGCACGTGGGACTATATAACCCTTAATTCTACTGTTGAACTCTAAACTTATTACTGTGATTCAAACCAAGGTTGCAGAGGAATAGAAAGCTTCAGCTCATGGTGCAGTAATTATAAAATAAGGGGGATTTTAGCAATAGGACCCAAATATAGATTTATTCTAGTATTATCTGATGTATATTTATTATATCTTTTAGAAATCACATTTTATTTGTAGTGTTTTGACACAAGTTCTATACTCCTATACACCCAAATATTTGTGCTGTTTATTTAGCTTTAATATTGGAGATATTTACTTTGAGTCAATAATGTATTTATGAAAACTGACTTGATTTTCATAAACTATTTTAATCAAAATTTCTATTCAAAGACCAACAATAGCTATACACTTTAGCAACTGTAAAATTTCTATCAATATTTTTGGGAAAGTGGTAATACCAGTATAGGTTTTATTTTATTTAAATTAAATTAATAGACTCTTATATTTTGTTTTCTCAATATAACATTTAATTACACATTATTGCAATATAAGAGTGAACATGAATTTAATTCTAATATGATAACGTCCTCATGTGATGATTTAAAAATTCATTGTTAAATTTTGATTTCTTGTCAAGACTAAAACGTTTTTAGAGTCTAGTTAAATTTAATAAATTTGGTTACGTTGTATTTGAAGATATGAGATCAAGACATAAATAAAGAATATTTCTTTTGCGAATTATCGAGAGTGATAGCAACTATTTATATATAGAATTGCATAACTTTTAAGTTATCACATGAAGGAAAACACTGTTTTGCTTACCTTGCGATAGTTAATGCCCCCTAAAAGTGTATAGGGCTTATTATTGCAACACCCAACCACGAGTTTGACTTTCAAAAAAGCTCATATTTATAATGTAGCATTTGATCAAAACTTTTAACTCTTACGATTATGCGATTACTTAATATGTTTTATATTAAAAGTAATTTTAATCTAACGTTTAGTCAGATATTTATTGGACAGTAAACTCATGTTATTCATTTTATTCATAATTATAGTTTATGAAAGGAATTTTATAGATGCTTTATATATTTACTCTACTTCATTCTCGATTGAAATGATTCACTACTTTGATTTCATTACCTTAGTAAATCAAATAAAAGTTATTTAAACATGTTAAACATGCTCATAATATGAACATTACTGATCTTTGCTTTTATTAAAACTCTTAAGCTAGGACTGATGGGAAGGCAAACAGAATATTTAATGTTTTGGAAGCAGCCCCTATTTACAAACATACAATAATTGTGAAGTTATATCACACTGAATATAAATATAACAAATAGGTCCCAAGCAGTCAGAACTACGATACTGTCAAACATTTTTTAAAGGCATAAACGTAATCTTAGAGCAACATTTATCGGAAACAGTTCTTATGATGGCATTTATATAGTTGAAACGAATATGTGTGTGTGATTTAACTTATTAAAAACATAGTTGGTGACCTGGCGGTCTAGGGGGTAAGGTGTCAGACTTCTGTGCTGGGGGTCCGGGTTTCAATCCTCGGTCCCGGCACAGATTTATCTGATTACCAAACCCTTCCTTCACCTCTGACAAGACATCTTGTGAATGTGGGGAATGCCAGGCCTCCCCC
>CABFVX010001365.1:0-18802 GCA_902151425.1 Timema shepardi | reverse complement strand
GGTCCCGGCACAGATTTATCTGATTACCAAACCCTTCCTTCACCTCTGACAATACATCTTGTGAATGTGGGGAATGCCGGGCCTCCACCGTGGTTCGGATTCCACGTTAAGCTGTAGGTCCTCCATTTCATCTCACAATCACCCTACCATTACACATTAGCGTAAGTGCGTATAACCCGAACGGGTAGTAAGACGCGGGGCTAATAATAATAATAATAATAATAAAGGTTTTAGTTGTTTATTATCATTATGATCACGTGTTTAAGTTGATTTCGTAACGCTGTTTGCTGTGCTATTCAGACTGGCCTGTGGTTCATGAAATATTGGAGCACACTATTTAAGCTATATGTTTTGAAAGCACGGTTAGTGGTGCGAACTTTGTGACTTGGATTTCTAAAGCTCCTGTTCACCTTGGTGTGTTTAATTATACTTTTGACAAATTGGAATCAACAATAAATATATTTTTATTTCATTTTGTACCACGTTCTACTAGTCTGTTGGGACATACGCATTTTAACTAAGTACGCCCACTAACGGGTTTGGGATGTGGAAGGTATTATATATATATTAACTTTACCTACCTGCACATGGAGGAAGAGTGAAACATCATCTATAAAAAATACCCTCGTTATGCCTGGTCTGGATTCAAACCTCAACCTCCAATTCACAGGACTATATGAGCCTTACATATAGCCTTTATTCCCACTGATGTGAGTTTCTACTTAATTACTCAAAAAGTAAATCAAATCTTTGTAATCTGATGGCCAAGTTTTAAACCTATGCAAACTATATTTTTTATTTTACTAATAAAACTAAATATTAATTTCAAAATAAATAAATCTCTTTAAGGTAGATGCGAAAGCTAAAGTTTAATAAAGATCTCAATGTATGACCTTGAAAAAAGGCAGTGTTCATTTCATCGCCAATGTTCAGCCCGTCCCAATATGCAAATCTGTTAGTGCAGCTGAAGGAAGTAGATAGTAGTTACCAGCCTTGATAGGAACCATCTTACTCATCTGCTAGATGTAAACATAAAACCTCCGATGTCTTCTGTTAGTTGTGAGATTCACACGTTTACCAGTCGGTAATTAGTTACGTGACCGTCCGTTTCCGTACCAACACTAAATACAAGCGAAAGAGGGAGTTGACACTCATATGTTTCCTCCTAATAGAATAAAGAACTCGTCTGGATCCCCTTCAAAACGTAACGGTTCTTCAATTAGATTTTTTTTACTAATATACAAAAACAAAAGAATATTCTTTAAAGAGGTTATTCATATTCAAATGTACTCATATTGTCATTACGCGGGTAATTTTTTTTAAAAACTTTATGTGATAAAAAACTTTTGAATAAATGAAGTGTGTTAGTATTTTGAAAGAAGTATGACCAGGAAGAAAGATTGAAATTACAACAATTGCTTTGATGTAATTTAATTTTTTTATGTAGGTGAACTTCATCTGTTTTGTTTCAAAGGCAAATTTTTTGTATACGGTTGTGTCTACCTAGACCTGCCTGTTCAAGGTAGAACCAGTTTTACTTTTCCATACATATTCTTTACCCTTGCCCCAACTTCTAAAGTATTCTAAGTAATCTAGGTATTGTGTTGTATAGGCTGAAAACAGTTTCAAATAATTAAATTTAAAAAAAAAAATCATGTGTCAAACGTTTTTAGGCCAGATTAAAGTGTGAGGAGCAGGAAAATATTCGGACACCTTAGTTCCATCGGTAGAAAGCCAATCTAATTATTTTTTTAGCTTTCTCACAGTTGCGATTTTCATCTGGAAAGAAAATCTGACACCTAGCTCAGTCGCTGTGTCTGCCTACTAAACTAAGGGTCTCGTGTTCAATTGCCAGCATGGCCTAAGAGTTTATCTTGGTGAAATGTGGGTTTACCCTTTCATATTGATAAATTAACGGCCGGGGACTGGATGTTGTGCCTGTGCTAGATTATAAGGCATATGGAGCTACGAAAGGCCTAGCTAGTCCAGGCTGGGCACAGTAATGGATGTAAAGAAACGCTGTAAAGAAAATGTTTGATTCCCTTTCAACAAGTGGTACACTGATGGTTTGGTGTCTGGTACAGTCCAATTTTCATAGGAAGGACCTTAACTGAGAGATAAAATAGTTTATAGATCTACCTTCTATCATTCACACGTCAGCTCATGCTATCTTCAGTTGTCACTTTAGATAGGTATCTATTATCAATCAATATATAATAACACTTATAAAATAGTGAAGTGTTAACAATTTTTGCCACTAAAAAGTTTTTATTTTTGTTAAGGCCATTTCTATAAAATGGAACAACAACTTTGCTCGTCGTACAGTTATAATAAAATAAAGACAACACATCGGTATTTACATCAATGGTCACGCGGAATAGATATTATTATTATTATTATTATTATTATTATTAGCACCGCGTCTTACTACCCGTTCGGGTTATACGCACTTACGCTAGTGTGTAATGGTAGGGTGATTGTGAGATGAAATGGAGGACCTACAGTTTAACGTGGAATCCGAACCACGGTGGAGGCCTGGCATTCCCCACATTCACAAGATGTCTTGTCAAAGGTGAAGGAAGGGTTTGGTAATCAGATAAATCTTTGCCGGGACCGAGGATTGAACCCCGGCCGCCAGCATAGAAGTCTGATACCTTACCCCTAGACCACCAGGTCAACTACATAATTGTAACATTTACTTTTTTACTTTCTCATATATCAATAGAGAGTAATGTGATCGAGAAAAAATCGATCCTTCGATTATAACAAATATTTACGTTTTATGTACACTAGCGTATAACCCGAACGTGTAGTAAGACGTGGTAATAATAGTAATAAAAACAAATACACCCTCAAATCCAGACATAATTTATATGTTTAAATCTATTCCAAGCCTGGTGACTCAGACTGTATGACTACCGGCTTGTATTGCAAGGCGGGCGTTCAATAATAAATGTATATTATCTTATACTGTCGAGCTTATTAGTTACATACATGTATTTTTATACGCCTCATCCTTACACCCGTTCAAACTCTTCTTTAATTTACATCAACGGCGTTGGGGTGAGAAAGGTGGGATTTGTGTGGGGAGTAGTTATCAAACTTGAAAATAAATAAATCTTCACCCCCCCCAGGTAATCAAATCTCGAAATCCCCGTCGCTATCTTGATGATAGCTTTCCAATAAGAAGGTGACTTGTTGAGTTATCGAACTTTATATTATGAGGATAAGCGAGTGTGATATTATAATAATAATAATATTTAGCACCGCGTCTTACTACCCGTTCGGGTTATACGCTTTAAGTACTAATTACGCTAATGGATTAGGAATTGGGAAGGTTGAATTAGAGGAACGGAAAACGCATTTGCGTGGAGGGAGAGTGGAAAACTATTTAGGAAAAACCACCCCCAGTTCACCCGACCGAGATTCGAACCTCGATTTCCCCGTCCTCAGCAGTCGAGCTTCAACACGACTAGCGCGTTAGCCAACTATGCCACCGAGGCGGGTGAGTGTGATATAACTATTTTGTATTGGTATGGCTTTGTTCTGAGTGGATATCTGTTTGTTGTGAGGGTAGCTAGGTGGAGTGAGGGTAATTTTGAGATGAGTGGAGAGCTTCTTAATCTGAGGATATATCAGTGTAATACTTTGTAGTATTACTATATTTATTGTGTGAAGTAACTCTTTAGTAAGTTTAAGTAGGCTACTACATCTGACAACTACAATCTTTTTTATAGATTGACCCACTCTAACATCAGGGTTTCATGAGCTGAAAGTAGGTCAGTGTCCACGAATTAGATAAATGACCTATAAGTATGTCACCCTTTCCGGAATCTAAAATATATTTATATAATAACCAATTTTCCCATCCAGGTTTAGTTATTGTAAAGTAGATCAGAGAGTATAAATTAGATCAATGACCTATAATTAAGCAGCCACAATTGGCTTATAAAATATATTTATAGATCGAACTACCTTCACGACCGTGTTCAATGACCCATATTTGAGTAAATCACCTCTATGAATGTCCACACATCCGGCATAAGCAATCGTTTCTAGATTGACCTGTTTTCACATAAAGGTAAAATGGAGGTATATGGAGGACGGGGAGATCAAGGTTCGAATCTCGGTCGGGTGAACTGGGGGAGGTTTTTCCTAAATGGTTTTCCACTCTCCATCCACGCAAATGTGGGTTAACTTCCTCTAACTCAACCTTCCCAAATCCTACTCCATTAACGTAATTAGTACATAAAGCGTATAACCCGAACGGGTAGTAAGACGCGGTGCTAAATATTATTATATTGTTTAATTGTAGTTTTAAATATAAAACTACACTTTTATATTTTTAAAGTGAGGTTAAATCAAAATATTGGTGTCCATTTAATTGAGGAAACTATATAAATTATTGAAGCTGTATTTTAGTAGGTTAAGATAATGACCATCTAAATGGGCCCAGGAATAATTCCCTGGATATTAGACTATGTGAAAATGTTTCTCTTTGTCATAGTTTTAACTTTAACTAGTTGTGCTTTATTTGGATTACTTCTATCTTGTACATAAAATAAATTAAAGATTTTCTCAATACTCTTGTAAATATAGAAAATAAAAACAAATTACTTTCTTGTAGACAAACGTATCGCCAGACTTCACTTAGACCTAACGTGATTCATCATCAATATAAATTGTAAGTTCTTCCTTTCATTTTCCCACTCCACTCAGAAATATGAAGAAAAAGAAGGATCTGATGGGTAAAGAACAAAAAGAACACACCAAGAGAAAAACAAATCTCATTTCAAACTTAAAAAAAAAGAAAGAAAAAAAAAGAAAATTAAGCAATTCTTACTTTTAAATAACATAGATAACGTACAAAAAAAATATCTAAAAATCAAAAAGCATGCACGATATTAGATTGATAAGGTCTCTGAATTCCTTTCCTTTTTTTTGTTATAAGAAAACGAGGGTGAACACTACAAGGGGTTGAGTAGAAAGAACTCGCCACAACCCTTCAATGGAATATCTATTCTAAGGAGAGTAAGAGTGGACTATCTCGTGTTAGTTACGGTTTAGATCATTTTTAGTTAAACCGCTAATTTTTTTTTTAGCGCCACGTCATACTCTCCGTTTGGGTTATACGCTTATGTACTAATTATGCCAATATTTTATGGATGAGGAAGGTTGTATACAGATGAAGTGTACCCTAATTTGCGTGAAGGAAGAGTGAATTTTTTTTTGTTGGTGTAAGCAAACCAACCCAGTAAACCCCGACCATGATTCAAACCCCGACCTCTCCATCATCAACAGTCTAGTCAATTGTGAGAGTGAAGACTCAGACAATGCGGTGACCTAAACAAATATTGTTAATTGTTATTATTATTATTATTGTTATTATCACTGCGTCTTACTACCCGTTCGGGTTATACGCACTTACGCTAATGTGTAATGGTAGGGTGATTGTGAGATGAAATGGAGGACCTACAGTTTAACGTGGAATCCGAACCACGGTGGAGGCCTGGCATTCCCCACATTCACAAGATGTCTTGTCAGAGGTGAAGGAAGGGTTTGGTAATCAGATAAATCTGTGCCGGGACCGAGGATTGAACCCCGGCTGCCAGCACAGAAGTATGACACCTTATCCCTAGACCGCCAGTTCACCATACATTTTATATCTAGGCATTGATTATTTATCATTACAAACAAAATGGCAACTCTCATTTCTCAAGGAAAATTACTCTGAGGGTAACTTACGTGAGTGGAAATTTCCAATTTTGATAATATCTCTGCAAATATTTGAGATTCAAAATAGCTTATCATTGTAAAGTTCTATTACAAATAAAAACCTTTTATTGGAAATATATTTTTATAAAACCAATAGTTTCTGACCTATAAGCAAACAAATATATTTTATTGTTATGTTCTTTGGTGGACAGAGATGGCCTTATTTTCTCAATATTCCTGTAGCAGGGCATATTATTTCATTTGTGCTATTCGGTGGAATGTTTCTGTGACAGTATATATTATTTCATTTACAAATCTTACAAATTGTTAATAAATATCTCTATTTCCACCATGATATTTTATTTTTACTACAGTTAAATAACGTGAATTTTCTGAACAAACTGATTAAACAAGCAACCAAACTACAAGATAATTTAATTTTAGACCAATCACAGCGCACTGTCCTGTGTCCGACAATTCTTTATGAGAGGGGAAATCCCAATTTCCTTTTAATGAATAATAGTTTGGTTTGGTCGTGTATCCTACCTGAGACCATAAGCTCAATAGGTACTCGTTATCTAATGGGTTGTTAAATGGGGGGATATAGTTATATTACAACGTTAGAGCCTATATGATGTATACATTTATTCAAAGTATCAATTATAATAGTTTGAATATGCTCATATGTGCAATTATGACAGTAAATCTTGGTTAATCTCAGCGAAATAATAAGTTTCAAGTGTATGGAAAAAAATGAACTAAATTATTGCGAGCTTAAGAAATAAACAGTGCGTAAGGTATATACATACTATTTTGTGCATCAAGTCTTACTACTCGTTCAAGTCTACCACATATTTACACTAATAATATAGAGATGAGGAATATATAATTTGGAGGAAATGTAGGAGCAATTGCATAGAGAGAGCGTAGAAAACCATATAGAGAAAAACACCCTTATAACAACCGACCAATTTCAGGCCGCAATCTCCCTATAACTGAAAATCTAGCTTGTTGGGAGAATGACTACTTATACCATGTAACCGCCAATAGGTGTGTAAGAAATAAAGCTAGTGTATTTGTATTTGTGCGCAAAGTGATGAATGTTAAAGAGAGGGAGAGGGAAAAAGAAAGAGAAAGAGAAACTGAAAAGCAATAAAAAGAGAAATAAAGAAACAGGATGGAAAAGGGTGGAATGATATGGCAATCCAAATCAAATCAACAGTAAGTTGAATAAATGTGTGTGCTCCTAGGAACAGATGGCCGGCCACCTCATTGACCTTTGTAGAGGTCAACTGCACTCCTGCCACCCCCAACCTTTTCTCCAAGATTTCCAATATGAAAATGGTTAGACTTTATATTTTAGCATTCAATTATTACTGTTTTTCCTGGCCATTACAATTATATGTGTTTTTTCAGCACCGTGTCTTACTATCCGTTCGGGTTGAAACAATTTTTGATAGTTAATACAAATATACAATATTTGCAAAAGCGTGTCACGGTGTGTTGCCAGGGTAATAATAACCCATTTAGACTACAGGCATCGCATAGCAGTGCATATTCCTTATTTATTTTTTATTAGAAAACCATGAATTCAAGACGAATGACACGAATTTATCAAATAAAATTAAATAAAAAATTTCATCATCTTTAAGAAGAAAAAAGCTGACCTGCTGGTCTAGGGGTAAGGTGTCAGACTTCTGTGCTGGCGGCCGGGGTTCAATCCTCGGTACCGGCACAGATTTATCTGATTACCAAACCNGGTCCCGGCACAGATTTATCTGATTACCAAACCCTTCCTTCACCTCTGACAAGACATCTTGTGAATGTGAGGAATGCCAGGCCTCCACCGTGGTTCGGATTCCACGTTAAACTGTAGGTCCTCCATTTCATCTCACAATAACCCTACCATTACACATTAGCGTAAGTGCGTATAACCCGAACGGGTAGTAAGACACGGTGCTAATAATAATAATAATATTAATAATAATAATAATTTAAGAAGAAAAAACCTATTCAAATGATCCGATATTATCTGTGGGCATATGAATGCTTCAGTAAACCACATATCAATGCGATTTCTCATTTGATTGTAATCGTATATCTAATATCCTAGTTAATCGGCTGCGAGATGATTTTTATTTGCCACGACTCGCCATAGAGTTTATTGACGGCTCTGTTGGTCCCTATAATCTTTTCCTCCTGGATTAAGACGTTAGTAGTTTGGTGTTGAAAGTGTTACCACTACAAATGACTAGACCGATGTTATGAATATTATTAAGTGACACCTGCTACTTCAGTTGGTGAACTTTTCAACACATGGTGAGCTGAACATACGAATTAAAAACTGAATTCGTCACAGACCAGAACTAATAAACTCCCCACCTGACATTATTCAACTCACGGTTAATTTGGCTACATTGATAGTATACCTTACTGTTATTAGAAAAAAACTGGTTTAAATCCCCCCTCTCCCCCTCACTGTGTGTTAAGACCCATTCAAACTGCACGCATTTTAATGCCAAGGGCATTTGTTTAATGATGGTGGAATTTAAAGGAAATGTGCCAGAATTTACATGAAGGAAAAGTGGAAATACAATTATATTTTTTACCCACCTTGGTGGCGTAGTTGGCTAATGCGCTTGTCGTATTGAAGCTCGATTGCTGAGGACGGGGAGATTGAGGTTCGAATCTCGGTCGGGTGAACTGAGGTTTTTTCCTAACTGGTTTTCCACTCTCCTTCCACGCAAATTCGGGTTCACTTCCTCTATTTCAATCCTTCCCAATTCCTAATCCATTAGCGTAATTAGTACTTAAAGCGTATAACCCGAACAGGTAGTAAGACGCGGTGCTAAATATTATAATTATTATTTTACTGAATGATTTGACCATCTCCGTGCACGCAAATGAGGGTAGATTTCCGCTAGAGTCCCGGCACAGATTTATCTGATTACCAAACACCTTCCTTCACCTCTGTCAAGACATATTGTGAATGTGAGGAATGCCAGGTCTCCACCGTGGTTCGGATTCCACGTTAAACTGTAGGTCCTCCATTTCATCTCATCTCACAATCACCCTGCCATTACACATTAGCGTAAGTGCGTACAACCCGAACGGGTAGTAAGACGCGGTGCTAATAATAATAATAATTTCTAAAAAAATATTTTTATCCTATCTCAAAATCTTTTCCGGCATAATTCCTTTAAAATTGTCCATTTCATTCATCTATCTGAGCTAGATTGATTAGTCGCTGGTTACCAAAAATGACCTTATAGATTACGAATAAAAAACAAATGAAAAGGGTAAACCAGAAATTCTAACTATTTGTCGCGCGTGGACACCTTGGTCTTGTCCATACAATGCGGACATTTCCCCCATTGAACCTACCGGCAGATGAAACTTTCAACATGGAGGGTCCATTGCCCCCCTTTCTCTTGACTTCCCCGCTACCCACTACCCTCTACTCCCCCCTCCCCAACATGACCAGATACTTTATATACACGTCTGTATGACTTGCAGGAATAATACTAGTTAGAGGAAAGAGGGTCATCTGTGAGTCGAGCATCTGCACAGGGCACACGACCACTAGGGCACCAACAAACCGCTAAACCTCTGGGACGGTTAGGCGTGTTTAAGGGTGCCACCTACTTCAAGGGAAATTACCTAACACTGCAGTCATTCTTATGAGGATGTTAGTTCTGAAGAATTAAAAAAAAAACTAAAATAATCCTAAATTATCTTAACATTATAGGTTGTGAGCCTGTTAAAAAGAATTGATTTATTTTTCTAAGCCAAGCTAGAGTTTGTTTCTTGGTATTTACCTGAATCTAAGAAGGGTGACATCATGGGTCATCCAAACAAGATACGGTAGTTAAACTTTTCACAACTTTTTTAAAAAAAGTTTAATTGTTATTTTAGTTTGCATACTTATTCATTTAAATTATATATTTTTTTATTAAATGAAGCTTTATAAATACGTGTGACGAAAGGGGCTGGCGAAAAAAATATTGTTTTCATTTATTTGAATGAGGCACTATAGAAAAAGATATATTTTGTTCTAGAAAGGTTGTTAATGACAAACCTTTTTAAGATATAAATATATTTGGAAGAGGTACATTTAAAAATCCTATTTCTGAGGGATTTCTTCGAATATTGCTATTATTTTTATTAATCACCTCATCTTACTAACTGTTAAGTTTGTAGGCCAACGTATATATGGTAATTACTCTAATTAGGTAAATATAAAGAAGGAAGAATTTCAGAGGAAATATACCACCATTTGCATGGAAGGAGGGTGGGAAACCATTTAGAAAAAACCTTCATTAGACCCTACGTGGAGTAAAGCCTTTATCTCACCGTCATCAACAGGAATTATGTTATCAAGTGATAACAATATTATCATATATTATTTTCCATTTATGTGAGTTTCAAAAATATACTTCTTTAAACTAATTGTTGAAGAAGTGTCTTTTAATGTACAATTTAAACAGTTATTATCTACCCCTTAAGAACGAGCTACATACTTTTTGCCTGCTTTGGTGGCCGCATGGTCTAAGGCGCCATTCTAGTTTTAAGCAAGACTGCCGATGACAGGGAGATTGGGGTTCAAATACCGGGCGATTGTACTGAGGATGGTTTTTTACCAAATAGTTTTTTCACGCAAATGCAGGTACACTTAATTAAATTAAACCATACTCATCTTTGATTCATTATCGTCATTAGTGTATAGTCTGGCTAGATAGTAAGATGGGATGCTAAATAAATAAATTAATAATACATCCTTTGTGGATATCCAGCGGATTTGTGTTGTACGTTTAAAGTGCTAACTAAATCACAATCTCATCTATTCTAGTTTGCTGGTTTGGGAGAGGTCGGAGTTTAAATACTGTTCATGTGTAGCCATGAAGGTATCGCTATTTTCTTTTTCACTCCACGCAAGTTTGAGCTAATTTTATCTGAATTACATCTTTTTCATACTTACCCCATTAGTGTGATTACAATTTTTATAGGTGACCTGGCGGTCTAGGGGTAAGGTGTCAGACTTCTGTGCTGGTGGCCGTGGTTCAATCCTCGGTCCCGGCACAGATTTATCTGATTACCAAACCCTTCCTTCACCTCTGACAAGACATCTTGTGAATGTGAGGAATGCCAGGTCTCCACCGTGGTTCGGATCCCACGTTAAACTATAGGTCCTCCATTTCATCTCACAATCACCCTACCATTACACATTAGCGTAAGTGCGTATAACCCGATCGGGTATTAAGACGCGGTGCTAATAATAATAATAATAATAATAATAACAATATAGCAAATGGAATTAAATTTTTCAAGTGAATCACCACTAAACTAATACTCATTGGTCATTGGTCTGTCTGAAAAAAATCTATTGTCAAATATATTGATGAAAAACTATTTCCTAAGAAACCTAGAAAAAAATACTTCTCTCCTAAATATATTTTTAGATAATTAAATAGTTTAATCTATTGGGATTAGATTATTATAAATTAAAACTTCATCGAGATGTATGCTACTATTCATGTTGAGTATTAGACACGGATAAAACAATTTGGACAAGAAACATAAATGCAAAATAATAATACTGCTATAGTTTCGACCAGAAATATTAATCCAAATAATAATTACCACAACACAATTAAATACAGCTAAGTTATATATACAATTCTACAAAAGGCTTATGTATTTGGAAAAAAAGTTCTTGTTAGAATGTAATAATTTAGAAATGTTTATTATTGGTAAAATTATTGATGTATTTAATAGGCATTTCAGGAATCCTCTTACAACACACTTTATAATCATTTATAACAACTATGTAGGCCTATGTGACGTGATTCATAAAATATTATCTCTTTCTTTCAGAGGAAATATTAAGTAATTTAAAATACATGTGTCTGATTTGTTAAGTTTTACATCCCTCTGTTATTTAGGTTAACATTAATAAATTAAACTATATTGTTATTATTATTAGCACCGCGTCTTACTACCTGTTCGGGTTATACGCACTTACGCTAATGTTTAATGGTAGGGTGATTGTGAGATGAAATGGAGGACCTGCAGTTTAACGTGGAGTCCGAACAACGGTGGAGGCCTGGCATTCCCCACATTCAGAAGAATATATTAAACATTTATAATTAATGTAGAATATTAATAATATTTATTACAAACAATATGATTGTACTAGGTCATAACTGGACCTATGTTTGCAGGGTGGATCAATACACTAGGTTGGTATCACTCACCAAGCTGAGTTAGGGAGGGAGAATATTATGAGTCAGGCGGTAGTGAGGTTTGTATACAGTAGAATGGATTCAATCATTTGCATACTGGACGGTAGGGGGGTGTTAAGGGTTGGTCTCGACCAGGGACATCAACCCCTTCAAGAAAAAGGGTTAGGGTCCGTTTAGAGCCCCACTGATTTACAGAGGACTCACTTGACGAAAGTTTATAGTTTACTTTTTATTGTCTTTGTCCAGCTTTTATTTATCCAAACGTATTCATTATTTATATAAAATCATTTTGAAACCTATAATTTATAAAATGGTCCTACAACTTTTATAAGTAATTTGAGTTGACTTTAATATTATACTTTAGAATCTACCTAGTGGAAATACAGTCACAATCCTTGTGTTTTGTGTCGTTTAAGGATGTTTTTGTGTACTGCATTATACAGCACACACACACACATTGGTTAGGTTCTTAGTTATGAACAACAACAGGTTATAAACTACTATATAACTACAAAATTTATTCTAGCTTTACGAACATATTTCTAATAAGATTTTAGTATTAAGGAAATAGTTTTAATTTGTGCACTTTTTGTCAAGTATACGATAATCTGCACAATATAACAATACTCAGAATAAAATCTATGTCTTAATATCTTTTCCCTTTGCTTAGCGATACGTTGTGAGTTTGAGAGAAACTTATAAAGTCTCTACATAGAAAAAAAAAAGAAGAAACAGCTATAAATGGAAACTCTACTAATTACTTTTTTTTGAAGTTGCTCCTAAGCTATAGGCTAACTAGCCCCAAAGTATAGTGGTTAGTGCACCTAGATACGAACCTAGGGTTCCTGGGTTCATTTTCCGGCCGATTCCATGGGTAATTTTCCTGAAAGGGGGAATCATCCCAACGCTCACAAGAGTTTTATTTATTTGTCTCAAGAGCGTTCATCACACACCGATCAACTCTATGATTCAGTCGGCTAGAAATCGTAGCTTTACACGAACAATATTATACGTGGATTATTTCTGATTAAACATTAATGCAGATAAAGAGTTAATAAAAGTTCCTAATACTAAACATTATTTAAATATTAAATGCTATTTGGATAGAAACTGTATTGAAAAGGCCGTTTATGACCGTTTTAGAATGGCTTCATAGATAAGCACTTAGCACAAACCCTCAATCCGACATAATAGTGACATACTGCAGTCATTAACAAGAAACTTTGTTGTCGCTGTGTCCCCCATTGGCACCGCGGAAAAATTCAAGTAATCATTCAAATACGAATGCACTGCACACATTTCTGGCATATTGAAGGTCCATCCTTTCTATTTGACTACCATACCTCGCGAGCACACACAGGGCGGTACGCAAGAACGTTAGTGAATGCTTAGTGAATGCTTAGTGAAGCGATAGTGTGGTCCCGAGCTCAACTGCATGGTTAGTATTGGGAAACCGTGCTGTCACTTTCTAGTTTTTGTGTGGTCAATCTCCCTTCAAATATAAGGCAAGTTTAGCAACGCTGGTTAGTAGAGGGTCCTATCCTGGTAGTTCCTTCTTACCTCAGAACATCACCTCCTGTGAGTGAGGAGATTTGCCAACAGTTAATCGAGAGAGAGAGCGAAGATAAATAATACTTAGCACTGCGTCTTACTACCCGTTCGAGCTATATGCTTAAATACTAAATACGCTAATGGGTTATAAATTGGCAAGGTTAAATTTAGAGAAAGTGAACCTGCGTTTGCGTGGAGGAAGAGGGGGAAAACCATTTAGGGGAAAACCCACTCCCAGTTCACCCGAGTGAGTTTCGAACCTCGATCTTCCCGTCCTTGGCAGTCTAGCTCAACACGAAAATTAGTGCGTTAGTTAACTACGCCACCGAGGCGGCAAGCGAAGATAAAGCTTTTCTTCTTTCAAAGCCCTGCAGTTCCCTGAGCAACGATATTGGGTTTATCATCACATCATCTGATTGCGGGTATGACGGGTAGATAACCTGCATAGGTATATCCTGAGCAACGTTCTGAGCCACCAGATCAGCTAAATGTCCACACACACACACACACACACACACACACACACACGTGACCGAACTAGATACTATATATTCCCCAGTGAAAGATGTCATATGCTTAAAAAATAAGTTGTTGGCTAGGCTTACTATTAGCTTTTCTTCACCACATCTATCTATTCGGTAAATTTTTAATCGCGCCTATTTTTATAAGGACGAGGGAGGTGGAATTTAGAATAAAATGTACCCTAGTTTGTCTAGAGAGAGTTTTAGAAAAATATTTAGAGAAAAAAAAACACGTTGGTACACAGTGAAGGAATCTGACCCATGACCCCCAATCATCAGTGAATTAGACTAGTAGAATCGTACATTTAATTCGTATGCACATCAATGCGGTTTATATATTGTTAAAATTGAACAATTAGTTACTATGATTAAAAATATATATTTTGGAATCTCTTTTCAAAAACTGAGTTAAATATTTATATAATATCATATAAAGGTCTATATTATATAATGTATGTACATACAATATATACCTATATTTTAATGATCATATATAAATCATAGGAATATAATAAATAATATGTATTGTATATATTAATATATAAATCGTGTATATTGTGTATACTATATATAATAAATATTATGTAACAATATATATTATATATCATATATAATGTATACAATATATATTATGTATATAATATATATACATTAATACATTGTATATATCTTATGTAATATATATATATATATATATATTTATTATTAAATTTCTATGTTTGATTTTATTTGTCTACTATAGCACCTTGTACACCACATGTGTATTTATTAAACAATCATATGTTTCTGTAATAGCTATATTTTTCTTTACGTACGCACATTTCTAATTGAAACAGGATGCGCCAAGGATTGTAATAGTTTGTTTCTATACTTTGTATTTTGATATTTTTCTGTGCTTTTATTATTTTTAAGTTCAATCAAATCATATTTTTGATATATTAAGATCTCAAAATAAATCAAAGATTGGCAGTCTGGCTTAATATTTGAAATTAATCAAACAGTTGTATTTATTATTGAAGTTTCATATTTTCTTCCCAATTATTCTATCCTGAAAAAATCTAAACAATACTATTATTTAACATGGTAGCGACTTTTTCATTGTCTTATTAAATAATGCTAGGTTTCGTCTAAATATATATTGTACTTTAGAAGTTCTGTTTTAATTATAGTCTATAGGCTCACTAAAAGAAGCTCTATTTTAATTATTACCAAGAAAAATACCTTCTAGAAAAGAACAATTGCGTATTTCATGGCATAGTTTTATTTTAAAACATGAACCATAACCATTTTTAAGAATTTGGTAGCATGCAGAGAGACCACTCCGTCTGTGAAATTGCTCCATCACTACAAAGGTGGTCATTGTTCTATGTAGTTGTCATTCTTTCAAATATTAAAAAAAATTGCTAATATGACAACCAACCACACGCGTTATATTACAGGATATGTGAAGCATATGTGAGAAGAACCATCTCATTTAAATAATGACAATGTCAATACATAAATAAGCCTATAGCAATTGTTTAATGTTAATGAATATGTTTCAACAGATGGAATTATATAATATTATGAGATAGGGCCTCTGACAAAGGGGGTAAGAGAGCTATATGGCCAGGGCCTCAAAATAAAATAATTGATGTTATTTACAAATGAAGTTATACATATGGTAACGGATATATATATAATGCCACGATTTAAATACGACGTTCATTATACAATTTTAAACTAATCACTTAATACTGGCCACACACCTGTAATGAATTAAAAATTATTTTTATAAATCCTTTAATATAAAATGGCACACTTAAGCCTATCCTGTAAGTTATTACCAAATGTGGCGTAACATTTAAAACAGAATTAAAACTATAAATTGAATGAAGCACATAGCTATCATTCAACCCATAATTAGGATAATATTCTACATTTCATCCAAAAATCTAAATTAAATACTAACTTTCCAAAAAAAATTATGACGTTTAAGATATTGTAGACCATACTTCAATCGTTATAGTAAAGGAAAATAAAGGTATAGGCCAGGCCTATCGTTTTTATTGCTAATATTTTACACACTTACTTAAAAATAATAAATTAAATGGTACAGAAAGTATAAATAATAAACCATAATGAGTAACTAGTATGGCGTATAGGAACACCGCTGTGATTGGATGCAATTTATAGCACTGACTCAGTACAATGCCGTGATTGGCTGTTATTTATAGCACTGGCTGAGTACAGTTCTTTCCCCTCCCCCTTCCAAGATTAACCCCATTTCCACACCCGTGAGAAAATTTTCCCGCCATGTCCCCTCTGGTTATTTCCATGAAGACATGTGGTTAACGACCTGTTGTCCTCCTTCAATGTCGCAAAGGTTTATTTCTGGAGTTTTTTTTTCCCCGCAGGTATTCTATGTAGAAATGAGTTTTCCCTGATGTCTCATACCTGTCGCCAGTTTGGCGGCTCGACAAGACAAGTTGGCCCCGGTCTGTGTGACGTCATCATTGCGTGTGATGTCGCAACACTTCCCCCTCGGCCCCTTCTATGTGGCAACGGGTTTTCCCTGATGACTCATACTTGGCACCAGTTTGGCGGCTTGACAAGACAAGTCGAGATAGGAATAGATTGTGACCTTGAAACCATGAGCTAGTACATGAGGTCACTAACCCTGGAAACTCTCTCCTTTCTCTTCTATGTGGCAATGGATTTTCTCAATGACGTCATCACACTGTCGCAACCTTTATGACTCATACCTGGCGCCAGTTTGGTGGCTTGACAAGACATGTCCAGAGATGAATAGATCGTTACCTTAAACAGTGAGCTATTAAATGAGGCCATTGACCCTGGAAACCCTCCCCCTTTTCTCCTTATATGTGGAAACGGGTTTTACCGATGATGTTATCGCTCTGTCGCAACTCTGATGACTCATACTTGGCGCCAATTTGGTAGCTCGACAAGACAAGTCGCCTCGATCTGTGTGACGTCTTCATTGCGTGTGATGTCGCAAAACTCTCCTTATATGTGGCAATGGATTTTCCCTGAGGACTTATACCCGACTTTAGTTTTGTGGCTTGATAAGACAAGTCGAGACAAGAATAGATCATGACCTTGAAGGATGTCACAACCCTCCCCTTCTATGTATCAAAGGGTTTTCCCTTATGACTCATACCTGGCGCCAGTTTGGCGGTTCGACAACACAAGTTGAGACAAGAATAGATCGTGACCTTGAAACTGTGAGGACCCTGTTCATGCTTGTTGTAAGTTTGGTGGCTCGACAAATCGAGACTCGTATTTGTAGCCCTACGTGTTGGGATAAGGTAAGGGACAAACAGGTTTTCCGTGAATAAAACACGATATTACAAACATATATTTATTATACATCAAAGGTTTCACAGACCTATATAATATTTATTATACATTAAAGGTTTCACAGGCATACATAATATTTATAATACACTTTTACAGGAATTACACATATATTCGTTGATAAAGTTTTCTACAGTGTCTCTTAGATGTGTTAGTAAAATTGTTTTTAGCTCACAATACAGAATGTAATAGTTCAAACCGACGGCTTGACTTGAATAGTTGGTATCACTGATAAGATCCAGGTTTCTGAAGTGCGTTTCCACCGTAGGCTGTTCGATATCGATGACATCTGTCACATACGTCCACGACAAGTGTGTCGATCAAATCATTGCAATATCGTGCGATGGGTGTCGACCACATATTCCATCGGTTGACGGTGACGTCGATGAAGCCCAACACCTCACTAAGACGCGACCATCTAAGTCCTAGATAGGCGACCCGTTTTAGTCCGGCATCTTGTTTCTCGCTGATGACGACCATCCGGTCACTGCACATGCGTCTCTGAGAGATTTCACGATTAGTCAGACTAATCTTTTGAGGAGGTTGCGTGTTGCCGAAAAACTTTGATATGACCGACTTTTAGTTGCCCAGTTCTTGCCACTCTGTACGGTTAAACACTGCACAATTATCTCCGCATTTTTTTTAGCTGAACATAGGAGTTTTAACTTGCTCTGGAAATCCGAAAAATTGTGTCATTGTGTCATCACCCTTGAATATGTAAGTCCTATCGCCCCCACATTCGGTGCAATTATGATCATTTACATCGATATGAAGGCAGGCCTTGCAACACGTCTGCACGACACAGAGTTTAGGTTCGTGCAATTACATGCTGGTCGCACCTGAAGAATCGTTTCTTGTCTTCATTCAAAATCATAGAATACGAATATGAAATTTTCTCTTTTCCAGTGAAGGCTTGGATGGGGCTTTCTTCATATAGCAGAAATGACCAAAATTAGGATTGGTCATGCACACTCTACAAAAAGTCTCAAAACACCTGTGTGAATATTCTGCTCTTTCCAAATTTAAAAATTGCTCACAGAGCTCACAAAAATTTTAATATCACAGACCGACATGTGACGTCTGCAAACACTGAAACGTTTATGGTTATCATAACACTTTTAATTGTTGAACCAACGCTCACAGTATTAACAGGGCACATGTCGACCTCCACTGCAAACCAATCTAGCGTAGTACTTTTTGTACATGGATTCACATTTGTGCGCATTCTTATTACTGAACGGCACACAACACTCGCGGCAAAAGTAATATCACTTAAATGCGGCCAGCCAGGATGTTATGACATCAAAATGTTTTGCGTATCGTCGTGAAAATTGTGCCGAGTTTTCGTCACTCACTTTTTGGGACCGCGCGCCGCGTGGTTTGCCCATTCCCCCTCCCCTTTCTTGCCGTGCGCGG
>CABFVX010001364.1:146914-162834 GCA_902151425.1 Timema shepardi | reverse complement strand
AAAAAAAAAAAAAAAAAGAAGAGAAAAGTACACTTTGTTTATAATGAAAAGCCCTACTTGTACATACTACACTATGGCCATTATAAGAAACACCATAGTGTAACTATGTAAGGTAAGCTTGCTGCTCACTTTTAGGGGAGTGTTTCTTTAACTGTAGTCCATGGTGGTGTGCCGGGTGGCCCACACAAAAAATTAATGGTAATCCACAATTGTAATTTCTTTCTCAAATAGTTTATTATAGTTTTCAAAAATATATACTAATCATTAATCCAACCTCAAATTATCTTCATGTAAGGATTTCCCAAAATATCGTTACTTCTTTTTAAAACTATTCTTTATACAAGGGCTTCAATCAAAATCAAAACAATACCCTGATGACAGAAATAATTGTTGAAGGGTCACGGGGCACATAGAATGCAAAGCTTCATCATAATTTTATGGTATACATTTTTCGCAGATGTAATGTTTTTTTTAAACTCGAAGACAGGGCAACCCCACTTTGTTCCACAAGTACAGTCACATCTTAATAGGCAGGATCTTATCTAGCAGAAACGGTTACCTTATAACATTTATCTTATTATGTGGCGAAAGAAAGCTACAAACGAATATTTGACTTGTTTCATCCAGTTGAAAAGATACTTTATTGAATAAAGGGGTGCTATTACAAAAAACAAAAAGAAACACTACCAACCTGGCAATTAATTTTATCTTGACTTACATCTAACTAATCCTTTGATCTACATTTTAAGTTACAAATCATATACCTTTGGAATAAGAATTCTTCTACCCATGGAATTCCAATTTATCTATATTTCTGATTATAATTCTTCTTTCCTTGTAATTCCAATTTATTTACCTTTGAGAGTAAAATTCATCTTTCCTTGGAATTACAACTCTTCTGCCTTTGAAATGCCAATTTATCTACAGTTGTGATTATAATTTATCTTCACTTGGAATTACAATTCTTATACCCGTGGAATTCCAATTCATCTATCTTTATGATTAGAATGAGTTTTCCCTAATAATTACAGCTCTTCTACCCATGGAATTACTGTTTATATAATTTTGAAACTACAATTCTTCTTTCCTTGTAATTCAAACCCTTCTATTCATGGCGTTTCAATTTATATACCTTCGAGGTTAAAATTAACTTAACCTTGGACATATTTAGAAATATAATTCATCTAGCTACCCTTGAATATACAATTCAAGCGCAGGTTCAATGCTTATGTAGAATTCTGGTAGGAAGAAAGGTTTAGGTAGTACAAATATTTGATTGTAGCTAACAATGATAACATTTTAATACATTATAAATCTACTTTTATAGTTATTTATATTAGAAGTTTGAAAAAACAAGAGATAATTACCATTATAGGATATTTTTACTAACATTATCTAATGAACAAGAATATTTTCGATATTTTCCAACAGTTGTACTGGAAGGAAGGTGCGCTATCTATTTATTTTGCAGTCAATAAATATATAGGTATAAAAAATAAAATTAAAACTGGAGGCATGTGCACTCATTGATAAACATGAGTAATAAATAAATAAAAATACATCAAATAATTAACGCGGCTTCTTGTATAATTTATTCATGAATAATTCAAATAAATGTGCAGGGAATAATTGTACTTCCGTTATTTAAATATTTCTCTCACACTCCTGCATCAAAAACGATCTGATAGGCCACTGGTTCCCACACGTTTTATTAGACGCAACATCTGATTAAATTGTCCAAAATACATATGCCCCATACCATTTTTATTTAACATCCCCCAACTTTCCCCCCCTATCGTGGTGGTTTCTGAAAACTTTGGAATATAAGAGGCGCTAACGTCAAATTAAAATATATTTAAATAAAGGGTACGACACAATTGTACATACGTGTTTACATATACTTCATTCACGGTAGGAAATATTCTCTGAAAGGTCTTTTTTCCTACCAATACCCTGCTATATAATAGATTTATGGTAGGGGAAAGGCCTTTCAGAAAACAATTCCTACGCTGAACGGACTTTAGTTTATTAGAATTTTTTTTTCCAAAAATATTTTTTATCAATAACATTTAAATTATTATTTATTTTTGGAAAAGATGAACAAACATTATATTCTGCATGTAAACACTCCCCAACAACCCTTAAAGAAAAGGCCATTGCAATCTAATATTTTTCTTTTATAAACTTAGTCATCAGTTAACTAACCTTGAATTTTTTTTTCGCAAAATTTAACAATGCTATGGGGTGACATGGTGGTCTAGGGGTAAGGTATCAGACTTCTATGCTGGCGGCCGGGGTTCAATCCTCGGTCCCGGCAAAGATTTATCTGATTACCGAACCCTTCCTTTACCTCTGACAAGACATCTTGTGAATGTGGGGAATGCCAGGCCTCCACCGTGGTTCGGATTCCACGTTAAACTGTAGGTCCTCCATTTCATCTCACAATCACCCTACCATTACACATTAGCGTAAGTGCGTAAAACCCGAACGGGTAGTAAGACGCGGTGCTAATAATAATAATAATAATAATAATAATAATAATAATAACAATGATATGTATTTATCATCATTATTTTAGGGCTAGATAGTAAGAATATATCAGATTTGAATGCAATCTATCAAACCGTTTAAGCTGTGGCCTCATTTGCAGACATATGGGTAGATAGACATGATTTCAAGACCCCCTTTTATGATTTAATTTCATATAAAAAGTCAGTATACATCAAAATATCTAAATGAAGTAAAATATAATATTTAAAACACTTCATGTTAGAAATAAAAATCATAACATTTTTACTCTTCTCTTAGTCTTCTCGCGTACCACCATTTGGGAGCCCCTCTGACAGAAAATAATAATAAAGCAATTTAACAATTTAATTGTAAAATTGAAATAAATTTTAAATAATTCATGGGAAGTTATCATACGAACACAGAAATGTTTTTTTATATAACGTATTGTAATTTTAATTTATAGTTCTCTCATTAAAATATTTGCCAGTGAGTTTTGACAGTTCGGAATATTTACAACCTGGGTCAAAAGGGAATGGGCGAGAGGTCAGGGGGTAGGATAATATAAATGGATGAGATAAAAGTGAGTGGTTAGTGGTTAGCATAATTGGTCAGTACACCTTGGTTAGATACCCATTCCCATCACAGTTTTACATTTTCATCTTTGAAATAAATATTAGTTAAAGTTTCACACACCTGCAGATATGGATATTAAAAAAAAACAAATAAAACGAGTGTAATTTGTAAAGTAGAGTAGAACAAATATAACATACAACTTGTAATATAGTTGGGTTGTCAAATAAATAACCTTAGCTGACATTCCAAAATAATTACTAGATCTATTTTTACGTATTCATATACCAAACATTATGTATCTTAGATGTCCCCTTGTAACTATGGTCTCAAGGCTGGTTCACACTGAATGCTAAGCTAAGTTAATATTTGCTCTGCTAACTGTTTAGAAAAGTACCGGATCATATTCATACAGAAAGCTAAGCTAAGCCGCGCCACGCTATGTTTTTTTCCGATTACTGGCTCGGCAATTTTTCTATCTTCCATCTTGAGCCATCTTAAGTTGCGCATGCGCATAACGCAGCTTGGGCTCCTTGTTTAACATACGGAGTGCTGGATTGTTGAAAATAACCAAAGAAGTGTTGAATTTCGTTTACAGTTCGTCCCACGTATATTAAAGTAATATTATATTTAGGTTTTATATTTAATAAGGGTTTTTATATTAAAATGGAACCGTTAATTAAACAAGTCAAACCTCTACATCATACATTTTCTTCATCCTACAAAACAGCTGTTAAGAGAAACAGATTATCTTCCTCAGTACCATCATCTAAGCTCAAACAATACATTTTGGAGAGTGCCATAACTTAAATTCACTGAAACAGACCAGAAAGAAACCACAGTGAATTAAGAAGGGAAAGAAAGGAACAATAGCTTAGATTAGCGTTCTGTGTGAATCGGCCTTTAATATTGACAGCCGAAAATAAAAAGTCACCTTTAAACAATGTTTTTAAGTTTTTAAATGTTCTAAAATATTCTATCTCAGACTTTATGATTTACTAACAACATAAAAGTAGCGGCTAAGATTATCTTAGTTTTTTTTAAATTAATGTTTTACTAAGTAGACGACCATCTTAACTTTCCGCAAACTGTTAAATTTTAACCATTTTAACTATATAGATGAGAATTTAAATATTTAACATCCTCCCCCCTTTATACCCCGTGAGTACATTCGGTTTGAATAAAATATAAACACTTTTATACTCGGCTATTAGCTCTAAATCAGCTTTAATACCGTCCATTTTTCATGAGAAGATTTTTCTAGAAAATACAAACCTTATTCTTTTGCGACCAACATTGATCACGTTTTACTATATTATTAGTGTTCTTTTATAAGTATTGATAGTATATATATCAAAAGTGACAGCTGTAGATCACATGACTTGACGTATGAATACGTGGCAATAAATCTAATAACGTTTTTTAGCTGTCGAGAAAATAGATTAATCCAGTGTTCATTTGCAGAAATACTAACTCGGTTATGGGGTCCATAGCTATTTTATTTTTGCGTCGCATCTCACTACCCGTTCGAGTTATACGCATACGTACTAATTAGGCTAGTGTGCTAGAGATTAGGGAGGTTGAATTTAGAGAAAGTATACCCGTATTTGCGTTGAGTGGATAACCATTTAGAAAAAAAAAACACTCTCAGTACGCCCGACCGGGATCCAAAACCTCATCGGTGGTCTAATATACTTCGAGAGTGACGACTTAGTCCATGTGGCCACCGAAGTGGACTAATCCATAGCTGATTTGCTTACTAAACATAAGCTTTTAATACTTTCATAGAAGTTAACTTGGATCAGAATAATTTTTTATTTGTACACTTATCACAACAACAAAAAACTCCATGGAGATAACCCGTAATTAGAGCTGGGTCTGTAACGGAGTCAACTTAGACTCGTGAGGACCAATGAGACACTACTTGAATAAATAAGTGGTGGGGCTGGTCTAGAAAACTGAGATTAACGTATGGAGAGATAACTATGCTGACCACAAGATACATGGTGACCTGGTGGTCTAGGGGTAAGGTGTCGGACTTCTGTGCTGGGGTCCGGGGTTCAATCCTCTGTCCCAGGACAGATTTATCTGATTACCAAATCCTTCCTTCCCCTCTGACAATACGTGTATTAATCACAACTAGTGAATGTATGGAATGCCTCCACCGTGGTTCGGATTCCGCGTTAAACTGTAGGTCCTCCGTTTCATCTCGCAATCACCCTACCATTACACATTAGCGTAAGTGCGTATAACCCGAACGGGTAGTAAGGTGCGGTGATGATAATAATAATACATGGCACTCTATCCGCAAATCATGGTACCACCCTTCGCCAGAAGATGGCGGCCGGTAAGTACATATAAAACATTTTTTTTTTTTCAGTACCCGTTTGTACTATAAGCTTGTGCAGGCTACTAATTACGTTCATGGTTTTAGGTATTAGGATGTTTTTTATTTAGAGGAAGTGTATCTGCCTTTGCGTGTATGGAGAGTGGGAAAACCATTTTGGAAAAATCACCCTCACTACACCCGACTGAGATTCTAACCTCGATATTCCCATCATCGGCAGTCTAGTCTACTGTGAGAGTGGCTCCTTAGACCATATGGCCACCCAAGGGGGTTAAGATATTAATTAATTAAACTAAGGGGAAGGGGGTGAGAGAGCTATATGAGAAGAGACTTACCTAAATAAGCATGGAAAGAGGATGGGCAACCACATTGAGAATCATTATGTAATAAAAAAAATATCCCCTTGATACAACTATGAATGGTGACCAAACACAATGCGTCTAGCCTTAGAGACCATTAGATCACTGAAGTAGTTAGAACAAAGTTTAAATATGATATAAATTCAACTTACATTTCAAGTGAACTTTACTTTGTCCCAATTCGAGTAGGATCCTTTAATATACACATTAATCAGATACCCGCATCGATGGGCATTTGGGTTGAGCGTAGTGTTCATCTACAGTAGCCCCATGGCTTCTTTGGTGCTGACTGACAGCTCACAGTTGAATTCTGACAGTCATCATTTAGGTATATACCTAAGTTTTGACTGTCAGAAGTGACAGCTGCTAAACACAGGTTTTTGCAGATCATATGGTTCGGTATAGGGATACATAATTTGGTTTGGTAACGTTTCAAATCTTTTAGCTGTCACCTGTGAGCTGTCAGTCAGCACCAAAGAAGCCATGGTACTACTGTAGTTTGGTTTACCCGTGATGGGGAGGTACATTTCGTAATCTCGGTTTAGAAAACCCAGCATAGTTTTTATATATTTTGTTTTTTTTACAAACAAATAATTTTTAATTCTTGGTTAACCCTGGTTTAATGTAACAAGCTAACGCGAGAATCTTATATATCTTGACTAGTTAAATCCCTCACTAACTATACCCAAGCCATTTGTCTCGAAATAATTACGTTTTCATGCAAATAACAGGTAAGACTTTCTTAAACCTCTCGAAATTGTGCTTCAATCCCCTCCCTTTTTTCCTTCTCCAACTGTCCTTCCCTTTACTTACTATCTCTTTCAATTCCTCCTAATTACTGCACCTCAAATCATCTCTCAGTGTAAACATAATCATCCTTTTCGTGCTTCTCGTTTTAATCCCCCTCTTTTGAGCACATCCAAAATTTAGAATCAGGGTGTCTTTCTCCGTTTTATTTTAGCACCACGTCTTACTACCCATTCGGTTTATTCGCTTATATACTAATTACGCTAATAGTTTTATGGATTAGGAAAGTTATATTTAGAGTAAGTGTACCCGCATTTGTATAGAGGGAGATTGGAAAACAATTTCGAAAACAAAAACATTCAATACACCCGACCTATGTTTAAAGTTCGATATCCCCGTCATCGGTAATCTAGTTTAACACGAGAGTCACGCGTTAGACCACGCGTACACCGAAGCGGGTCTTTCTTTATTTGAAGTGATTATGATAGGCCTTGTATTCAGGCTATGATGTTTAATTTTCACCATTATTTAATCGTAATTAATAGTGATAAATCATTTCACTATTACTCATAAAATTTATCAGGCTTTCTCAGATAGTTAATGTAAAAAATTAATGAAAAGCCGCCTTAATTTAATAGTCAATAAAATTACATTATTATTACCTAAAACTAATAATTAAATAACACAGTTACATAATCAAGGGCATACAAACACATGTGCTCAGGGTAGTTACCAACTGGAATTTAAGCTAAATTTATACTTTAGAAACAAACATTATAAATAGTCTAAAAATATGATTAGTTGAAAACATTTGAATGCAAACTATAGGTCTCGGAGAGTGAGAAAACATTTGTTTAAACCACCTTCAGAGGACTCAACTGAGACACGAACCCGGATTTCCCTGTCATCAGCAGGCCAGTCCAACACCCGAGTGACACCGGCTTAGACCATCCGGATGCTGAAGCGGATAACCAGTTATTAAACACAAATATTAATCAATAAACAACCTCTATTTATAAATTATGATTAGATGATAGTTTTCATCAAAATTTTTAAGATTAAAATTTAATAATCGTAATAAGAAATTTTTGGAATTTCCTCCAAACTGTGTTCGAGCCTTCAGACACTTCCCACCTTGCGCGAGATAACAGAAGTTCTGACACATTTGTTCCATTAGGAAATATTTCCCAGAAGACAGATAGTAAGAACTGAAAGAAGAAAAAATAATATCCGCCTCATTAAGTTGGGAGTAGTAGGGTAAGCGAGCTGAGAATATTATTTTTGCAGTTTTTATAGCAAAAAGGTTTTTTTTATTGTAAAACAAAATATCATTTAATTTTCTGCACTTGGTGATATAACAGTTGTTGAATATCTGTCAAGGATGTCCTGGAATTTAATTACAACTTTTTCTCTTAATTTAAAAGTTTCTCATCTGATGCTGCTATGCTCATGGCAGATATTCAACAATTGTTGATATCACGATATGAAGAAAATTAAACTCTTGGTTTCTGCTGAAGCAATATTAAATTTGATCTAGATGTATAATCCGAACGGGTAGTAAGACGGGATGCAAATAATAATAATAATAATATGTTTAATTTATTTTAGCCAAAAAGATGTTGTTTTTTAATAAAAACTGTGAAAGCACTGACCTTTTCTCACGTTTCATTCATTTCCACCGTGGGAGTTTCTACTTTATTTGAAAAATGAATGTAAAATATATTAAATTTATATTTAATTTCTCTTTCTTTTGATCCTATCTCTTTTTCTTTCTTTTTCTATACATTAAAGAGGGAACAATGTTAGTAATACATACCTACAGTAATATAAATATTTGAATGAAAATAAGGAATATATTAGTGTACAATGTATAGTGCTATTGTTAGAATAAGTTAGTCACGGATAAGTTAACGTCATCTACCTAGAAAAAAGTTGAACTAAAATTATATGAAGTTTTTAATGACATATATATGCCCATTAGTGCAATATAGATCTGGTTTTAAAATGATGCTAAAATAAATCATCTAATCTTTTAGGATATCGAAGAATCAAATAGCCAAAGCTATCATTTATGCATTTTAGTGAGGACCACACCATTTGGATATCATATTCTGAAAATTGAAAAATGACACAATGATACGGGAATCGAAACCGGGACCTTTGGCTTAGTACGCCAATGCTCTTACCACTGAGCTATCCAGGATTCTTCCCGTGTCCATGGTCATTCTTCACTATTCACTCATAGTTTAAGGCAGGATATCATTGAGGCACTATTCCAAACAGCTATTTGTATGTATTTAATTTTCATCATTTAATTATATATGTGGTGACCTGGCGGTCTAGGGGTAAGGTGTCAAACTTCTGTGCTGGCGGCCGGGGTTCAATCCTCGGTCTCGGTACAGATTTATCTTATTACCAAACCCTTCCTTCACCTTCTGACAAGACTTCTTGTGAATGTGGGGAATGCCAGGCCTCCACCGTGGTTCGGATTCCACGTTAAACTGTAGGTCCTTCAGTTCATTTCACAATCACCCTACCACTACACATTAGCGTAAGTGCGTATAATCCGAACGGGTAGTAAGACGCGGTGCTAATAATAATAATTATTTTAAATATATTTCTAAAACTATTGAAAATGACACGTTGGTGCTGAATCAATTCGTTAAATTAATCGGTAGAGCATCTGCTTGCCATTTTATGTCTCCAAAATTCAATTTCTGGAATGGACCGTACATTTATCATAGAGAAACAGCTGTGATAACTTTTTTTGCAAACTATGAATTTATCACTCTTCAGGGATTTACTAAAAGGTGCAAATCTGTCCCGTTGAAAGTATACAAATAACGCAACTTTAAACAAGGGGAAATCTGAAGGCAAGAAAACTCTAATGGCATCAGTAATCGAACTGTGTAAAGAATTTATATGAAAATTCGATACTACTTTATTTTAAATCTTTACTGAAAATTATATTAAACATTTTTATAAAAATAATTATTAATAAAATCATAATATATTTGGGTACTCTATGGACAGAAAAACTAATCATTTTAAAGTATTTAATTATTGTTAATTCACATCCTTATTTACGCTATCAAAATATTTTAAGACACTTCCAAACACATGTTCAGTATTTTGATGATTAGCTATTGAGCCACCGAATCATATGAAATTAGTATTATTAATCCCGCTAGATGCCATGAGCTCAAAGGGTTTAAACTTGGGGGAAAGATTTGTTTCTTTCCTTCATTTGTTTTAAAAAGCCATTTTATCTGTGGGTTTATTGTCCTTTTTCTCACTCTTTAAAATCTTTAATATGGATGGTTTTTACATGCGTATAGTTAAAGTGTTAGTGTAGTCGGTATATGTGCGTGTATTACTTGTCTCAAGAATTAATCTTAGTGTATATTGGTGATTATATTCGTACTCAACAATATAACCTTTGACACAATAAAGCGGCGCAGTAAATGCAAATTCAAAGTTTTCAATTAATGACGTTCTAATATGGAATATGTTTGTCGACATCATTAAAAGATTTTCTAAACAATCCTCACCTACCTTGGATACAGTGAATAATCATGTAAGTACCAACTTTATTACCATTACAATATGCCTAAGATAAAACCAATTATTAACTAGAAGTTAGTTATTTGATCGTCATGTAAAATCATCAACTATATAACCCCTTTTTTTATCGGATAATTATATTATTACTGTATGAAACGAATAAACTTCGTCAACAGGCTAATCAAATAGACAACAATAGACTTGGAAATAAGGTTTCAAAAATAGGTCTGATGTACTGAGGATGTTTTATTTAAATAAATGGTTTTCCACTTTCGCTCCACAAAATGCAGGTACATTTTCCCTAAATTCAATCCAACCTCAATCCTACTATAGTAGAGTAATTAGTAGGCCCATACATATGCAGAACCCTAATAGTTAGTAAGACGTGGTGATAATATTTTTTGTGAAAAAGCTTAATCTAAACACATATCTACCAAATCAAAACAAGTATTCCTGTACGTGAAAAAAAAACCCCTATATTTTATGATTTTATTTGGAAACGCATGAAGCATTTTTGTGAAACCATACTTCGAAAATATCATAGGTTTAAATTACCCACCCACCTACCTATCCACTTTATAATAAACCAACCCTTGCCCATCATTTTGAAATGAATTTAAACTTCATCATTAGCCTTCTTTAAAATGAGATTTTCTCACCCTTGTAGAAAAAAAACCCTTGCCAAATTATGGTAATTCGAGTTTGCAATCCCATTTTTAACCGCCGTCATAAATTTTTTAATCAAGAGTAATTAGTGTGCGCACACGAACCTACATACACTCCGGATGTAGGCATCGTTTAGCTGGAATTTTAAAAATAGTTTATTAAAAAAAAACAAGCACCTATATATTATTTACGTTACTGTAAAAATAAAATGCCGTACGCTTTAGTTTGGAAAGAGAGTATGATTAAATATCCAATAATTCATATTCTATTACCAAACGGGAGATACATGAAACTATAGGAAAATACTGGAAATCTTTTTACAAACATAAAAATAACTACCCTTTTATTACTTTGGAAATGTGAAAAAAACGATTGAAAATGGAGTTCGATGGAGTACGGGTATTGGGGATTTAATCGCTCTATTTGTCATAAACTACCGATAGTCTTTAAATTGGTGTAACATTTATAACGTTATCTATTTTTACCTCCGACTTAGTTTGACTAAAGGTAAAGAGATAACTATAAACAACGAACACAACATTTTTATAGGTGACCTGGCGGTCTAGGGGTGAGGTGTCAGACTTCTATGCTGGCGGCCGGGGTTCAATCCTCGGTCCCGGCAAAGATTTATCTGATTACCAAACCCTTCCTTCACCTCTGACAAGACGTCTTGTGAATGTGGGGAATGCCAGGCCTCCACCGTGGTTCGGATTCCACGTTAAGCTGTAGGTCCTCCATTTCATCTCACAATAGCGTAAGTGCGTACAACCCGAACGGGTAGTAAGACGCGGTGCTAATAATAATAATAATAATAATAATAATAATAATAATAATAATAATAATAATAGAGATGTGTGGTCAAAGATCCAAGGATATATACGGTTCAAATTTTCTCAATCTTCTACGAGAGATTTTGATTGTTTCGGATCTTGGTGGTGTGTAGGCAGATATGGTGCGTTAGCCCTTAGGCACTAATAGTTCTTATCTCGGTCAAGAACCTAGAAGAGTAACAATAAATACTTTTTTTTTAGTTTTTCATGATAAATAATAATGCATTTTTATCTACTTCCCTGGTCGCATGGTCTAAGGCGTCACTCAAGTGTTAAGCTAAACTGTCGATGACAGGGAGATTGTGGTTCAAATCTCAGTCCGGTGTACTTTAGTTTTTTCCAAAATGGTTTTCCACTCCTCCACCACGCAAATGTGGATATACTTCCTCTAAATTCAACCTTCCCCATCCTTAACTCATTAGCATAATAATTAGTAGAAATGTGTATAACCTGAACGGATAGCCCAGTGATAAAAAAAGTTTAATTCTACAAACATAAATAATTTAAGGGTAGCTTACTAATACATTAATTGATTTTTGAAAATTTGATGTTTAAAAAAAATGTTTTGAACATTTTTGTTAAATTTGTAAATGAATAATGTTTATTTGGAGTTTTTTCTGACACTGTTTATTACTTAAGGCTAGTTTACTTTAGGCTAAACCTATTTTTGAAAAAAATGTTCCAAACTATAATACAATATGTGAGAAAGTTTGTACGATTGTTGTACCATTCATTTTTCACTCTGCTGATCAATATCATCTAAAGGAAAAATATTTTGTCGCATCTAATACAACTTTGTCTTTTTTTGTGTGTGTGCCATTTCAAAAGAAAAAAAAAAGAAAAGAAAAATAAAGTCCTGCATTGTGACATCGTCGCCCGGTTACAATCAAATTAGTGTTGCATTGAACTGTTACGGTAGACCAGACAAGTGTTCGAACTTCGGATCTACTGAACCATGTCTCTCTGTACTTGTAATGACGCCAGGGGGGTTCAACGTGTTAGTTGATATCGATCCCAAATGAAAACATCCCTTCTCTCCCCCTTTCCCCCCCACAAACCCTCTCTCCCATACCCTTCGCTTCTACAATGATGTTTCAGTAACACCCGCCTGTGTTTAGGAGTTGCACCGGGTCAAATGGAGGCATACTCTAACGATATGATGCGCTAACCTTGTTTTGTTATCTAGGGTACACTTCTGATTAATTCCTATGTGATGAAATTCGGACTAGGAGAAGGGGTAAAGGAAGGAAAAGTCAATCAATTTTATAAGATCCGATCATTATTTCTGACCTTTTCATTAGAAACTATTTAAACAACAAAAAGAAAAACCCATAGTTTAACTCCAACCTTTTCATTACAAGAATTTTCATCATATATAAACATCACATTTATGGCAGAAGTTGATAAATAAATGGTACGGAACTCCGCACGGACTTTCTCACTCCATTGTTTAAAAATTGAGATATTTAATCAAAACTCGTAATATCTTATGTGAAACGAAATAATATACACAAGCAAACTCGAGAAAAAATTGTGTTATACTTATGTTAAACATTTTTCTACTCCCGGATTTAAATTTTATGATTTTCTTTTTAAGGAATTAAAGTCCTCACTAGTAGATTTGTGCTAAAAAATATCGATATTGGGTCCACAAGGGTCAATACTTCGTATTAAAATTTTGGCTTACAGTTATTTTTTTTTATATTTTACTAGGAGTTGCTCATCTTATAGTTTTAGAATTTTTACTAAATTCCTCATTTATAAATTTAGACCAATAAAAAGGGTAAATATTGACTATTGAGTCTTAAATGATAGAGACAGATTATTGCTGTACAAACATTTCCTCTGAGGTTAAAGAAAAATAACAGAAACTTTATGAGAGACTTACTTATCTACTTACTCTATGGAATTAGATAATTTTTGCGTTGAAACTTAAGTAGTATCTTTGTACAACTATAGCTCACAAAATTGTATTAATATATTTACAAATATCTCCGAAACTATTGGTTTTATATGAGACCTATTTCAAGTAAAAGTTTTAAATTTTTAATAGTGTTACACTTTTGCAATGATAGGTTATTTAGTATTTCAAATAGTTGCGGAGATTAGGAAATTTACGCTTCTGTAAAGTACCCTAAAAGTAATTTTCACAAGAAAAGGAAAATAGCAATTGTTTTTTAATCTTAATCAGCGCATAGATACGAGTTTTAATCAAAATCTTTAGAACCGATTTTGAGAAAAACGATTTTTTCTCTTTTCGCCCTTTATCAAACTACTCTTATTTTTAGGGTTAAGCAGACACACAGACAGACGGCATTGCAAAACTACGTTTTAGATTTCGGTGAGTAATTAAAAGTCGACCATCTATCAACATCTCGGGTCGGATTTTTTTTTTGACGGTCGCGATACTTAACCTTAAATGTTCGAAAAGTTGAAAAAAAAAATGCGCTTAGCTTGAAAATTATTGTTTTTATAAAAACATATTTCAAATAACATATTTGTATAGTAAATATAACTACATATTTGGAATGATAAGTAATTTCATATCTAAAATAGTTTCGAAGATATAATAAAAAATGAGAATGTACGCATTTGACCGGAACCCTTAAAGTAATTTCGCCGAAAATATAAGAGTAGCCATTTTGCTTATAATATTGATTAATGCTTATAAAAGAAATTTAATCAAAATCGTTAGTGCCAATTTAGATAAAATCAATTTTTCTCTTTGTTGTATTCAGTAAACTACCCTTAATTTTAGGGTTAGATATATAATTACAAAACCCCTCGGGGAAACCCTATGAAAACACTACATACCAAGTTTTAATCCGATCGGTAAAATAGTTTAGACTCTACTTCCGAGGCACAAACACACAGACGGAAATTCAAAAACAACTTTTTCTGAATCGGGGGGTCGAAAATTAATCAAAACCCTGAGTTCGTTTTTTTTTACTATCACAATACCTTCTCTACCTGTAAGATAGCGATAAAGTAGTAATAAAAAAGAAAATTGTTTTTCCAAGGCAGAAATATTTATGTGGACTATAATAATTATTTTAATCTGGTTCACACATTATTTATTATTTGATAGGATTCTTGAGATTTTTTTATACGATTAAAGTTTGTTTTGTTTTGCAAATGATCTTACTACCCGTCCACAACATAAGAATATTTACATCGGTGAAGTCGGGATGAGGGAAATAGACTTTTAGGGAAAATGTATTCACATTTTTGTTGAAGAGAGTGATAAATAATTTAGGAAAAACTCTTCAGTAAGCCTCACCGGGATTTGAAACTCAAGGCATCATCATCAAAACCGACAAGACGAGCTTGATGCCTTTTGTGGGCTACAAGGCTTATCAACGTATTATAATAGGTGAAGGGATGAACATGCTAATTATAGGAAAAACACCCGCAATTAGTGTGGAGAGAGAATGTAAAAACAACCGTGACACTCACCTATCAGTGAACCTGACTGGGATTCGAACCACGCCCGTGCGGCTGTGGTAAAGCTCAATTTGAATTTACAAATACCCGCTTCACTGGCCGCATGGCTTAACGCGCTACCCACGTGTTGGACTAGACTGCCGATGACGGGGAGGAGGGGGGTTCGAATCTCAGTCGAGTGTACTGATGAGGTTTTTTACAAAATGGTTTTCCACTGTTCAGCCACGCAAATGCGTGTACACTTGCTCTAAATGTAACCTTCCTAGTACCTAAAACCATTAGCGTGATTAGTACATAAGCGTATAACCCGAACGGTTATTAAGACACAATGCTAAACTAAAAAAAAATAATTACAAAACAATAAAATAATAAAAGAGTATACTATTCTACCCCGATGCGTCCGGGTTATCCGCATTTTTTATTACACTAAAAGGACAGGCATCAGATAGGTAGAGTAGATAAATGTGCCAGCATTTGTGTGGAGAAAGAGGAAGGGAGAAACCATTCGGCGGAAATAAAACCCTCAGCAACCCCAGCTGGGATTCGACCCCCTACCTCCCTGTCACCGACAAACCAGACTGGATGAGATTGGCGTCAGTACCGGTGCGATCGAAACCTTCGTTAACTGTACACATTTGTAAAAAAGGGATTTGTTACATGACGTTTGTATAAGCCAACCAACGTAACCAGTATTTTTGACAAGTGACTTTTTTTTTTCATTATTTACTTTCTTTTTGAGTTAATTCTTCCCCTACTCTCCCCTTTATAATGAACTAACATTCCGCCATTTTAAATTAAACATGTAGAGAAACGCATTCTATTATACGGGTAATTATAAAATTAGTTTCGAATCGCGCGCGAACCATAAAAAAAAAAAAAAAA